>MU224350.1:1226472-1237321 GCA_018584345.1 Thuja plicata | reverse complement strand
TATGATATGATTGCATATACATAAAGAAAGATGAATAGTTAGATAAGATAATTTACAAACTGATGATTAAGGGTTAATGGGCTAACCAAGAAAAGTTTTAGAGGTACTGATTCACCCCTCCCCTCTCGGTACATCATTCCAATATAAATTCCAACACACCGCTATATAAGACCATTGATTAGGTTGCCTTTGATTTAAGATGATCTCAAATTTATTTGATGTGATGAAGTTAAGATGCCCCAAGCGATGGGGTTTTGATTGAGGATGTGATCACTAGATTATTGATGTCCTGATACTGCCCCCTCGGGAGCAAAATCAGAATATGGCTAGGTTCCCTAGTTATGAGAAGAAATTCGGTTGATAACATGATGCAAGAAGAAGTTGATCTGATTAGAAATAGGTCCCGCATGGTTAGGACATAAGCTCTGTACTTGACGAGAGGTCATGTTTGATCGAGATTGACCAAAAGTAAGATACATGGATTGATTAGAAGAAAAGCATGAAAGCTTTCCATTGGTTGTGCAAGCGATCAGTTTCAAATTTCCATTTCAATCCTAAAAATGGAATCAAGACAATCAAATTAGTCAAGGGTGTCATGTTCACACACACTAACCACTTGGCAAAAGGAAGATTGATCGATTAGAATCTCAGATCCTTCACATTGGAGAGAGATAAAGTTATTATGCAAATTTTAACACCATGTAGATGCAGATGCAAGACTAACATGAATGTAACCTAAGGTGTAGTCACTGAGCTTTAGAGTTGAAAATTTTCGTCATTGAGCATTTTTTGGAATATTGGAGTCGATATAATCCTTACTAGTGCCACTGCGACCATAAGAATATGAATATGACTTTCATCGGATAAGATATGGGAAACTAACGTAAGAATCAGGGCACAAAAGCTGAGATGACCTGAACATTGTTTCTAGTTTGATATAGTAAGAGTACACCAGTAAACAAGCAGAGAAATAACAGTCAAGGAGATAGTTCTAACCTCACCTTGGCGTACAATTAAATATGATCAAGGGATGTGAGGCTTTTTTGCCTTAATGTAGGAGCTCTTACCACATAAAACCTTATTATTTGACATTTCCAGATCATCGAGACCACACCAACAAGCAATAGACAAAGAAAATATTAATGAAATCAATGAAAACAAACAACATACAAATAGAAGTTCAGCATACTTCAACCAGTTTCAAAGTTTTTGAATGTGTATATGTAGGAGGTGTTGAGAAACACTGTCGTGCTTATGAGTGCTCTGTGTTTGATTGCTATCGATCTATTGTTTATGTTGGTGATATCCAATGTGTGTTAAGAAACACAAACGTGTCCAAAGATAGTGTTAATAAACACTTTTGATTAGGGTGTTGAGAAACACCTGCTTACGTCAGTAGCGAGTTGTCCTTTAGAAATGACAAGATTACTGACTCTGGTGTAAACCAAAGATATGATCAAATTTGGGGACCTATGCCCCTAGTAGGAAATGATGATGACTGACTTGACTCATACTACAAGGACAAAGCTGATTTTATTTGCCCCAGGTTATGACTCTAGATCGGTTTCAAGCCAGGAGGGTTCTCAGAAGAACCTGAGTGTCACAAAAGTGACTGAAAGCTATGTACAAACTGTAGCAAAGGATTGCCAAGACTGAGCATTTATAGATGGAGCGTTGAGTACAAGAGGCACCTATTTACTAGGTTTTCACCTACTTGACAAAGATTCTATTTTTTCTACCCTGGAACCTGTTTACCAGGTTTTCACCAAGGCACATTTTTTTTTGAATTTTATTTATTTATTTTTTATTTTTGGTATTTTCTGATATAGATTAGATCTCTTGAACATGTGGATATAGTTGCAGAACTATGGGAAATCTCATTAAACCAGAGCCAACATAAGCCACGTGCCCTTGTGACGAGGTATACAAAAACTTATCCGGATAAATTTTTTTAGGACATTTTATAATTTTTAGGATTTTTTTCAGGATATTACTATGTACATGGTGGTGATCACCGAGAATTCCAGAGGTGTAGAACTTCTTCAGATAGAGAGTGTTGATGGGCTCTCAAAGTGGTTCTCCTTCAGATGTGGAGAGTTGATATGCTCCAGAGCCGAATGCTGTGGTAATGATATAAGGAACCAGCCAGTTGGGTTCAAACTTCCTCTTATGTTCTCTATGTGACTAATTGCGGGGATTTTCTCTCAACACAAGGTCGCCCACCTGAAGTTCTCTAGGTCTGAATTTCTTGTTGTATCCTCTTGACAGTCTTTTTTGATAAGCTCTGAGGTGATCAAAGGCCACTTTCCAACGTTCATACAATAGCTCTAGTTCTTGGAGTCTCAAAACTCTGTATTCTTCATCTGGTATAAGTTTACACAAAGAAAAACTAAGAGATGAGATTTCTACCTCTAGGGGTAAGATTGCTTCTACCCCATGTACCAGTGCAAATGGGGTTGCCCCTATAGGTGTTCTGATGCTCATTCTGTAAGCCCATAATGCAAGATTGATCTGGAGGTGCCAATCCCTTCCAGACTTGTTAACTGTACAATGCAAGATTTTCAACAAATTTTTATTTGAGGCTTCAACCTGTCCATTACCTTGTGTGTAATAGATGGAAGAACAATGTTGTGTGATTTTGAATTTTTTACACAACTCATCCATGGTGTTGTTCTTAAATTGTCCTCCATTTTCAGTGATGATGGAGGAAGGTATGCCATAGCGACAAATGATGTAGTTTAGAATGAACAATGAGACTTGCTCTCCTGTCGCTTTAATGAGTGGGACTGCCTCAACCCACTTGGTAAAATACTCAGTAGCTATAATAATGAACTTGTGTCCATTAGAAGATGAGGGATAAATATATCCCATTAAGATCAAATGCCCATTTTTGAAAGGGCCAATGTATGAAAAAGGGGATAATTTCCCTCACTGGAGCATGTATAATATTTCCATGCAACTGACATTTCTTGCAGGTTTTTTCATACCTAATAGCTTCTTTCTCCATATCTGGCCAATAATACCCTGCTCTAAGTAGTTTTTAGGCCAGAGTCAGACCGTTAGAATGAGAACCACAAATTCCTTCATGGACTTCAGACAATGCATGTTTGGAATCTTCTTTTTCTAGACACCTAAGCAAAGTACCAACTAATCCTTGCCTATACAAATCCTTGGCCACAAGAACATATCGTGAGGCATTGCGGATGAGGTGTCATTTTTCATTTCTAGTTAGTCCATCAGGAATTACCTGATGATGCATGTAAGAGTAGACATGGTGATAATGAGAGGATTCCTATTCAATGACTAAACAAACCATTTGGGATTCAGGGGAGTTGTAGGAAGGGAAATGAATTTCTTCCACTAGGAACTCATAGCGGAAATGGTCCTCTTTTTTCTGTGAGGAAGCTAGTGTAGCCATGGCATCAACTACTCTGTTCTGTATCCTTGGGACTTGTTGAAATGTGAGGAAAGTGAAATATTTCTTAAAGTCATCAACCATTCATTTATAAGGCATGATTATTTCATCCTTAGTATGGTATACATCATTGATTTGGTTGATTACAAGTTGAGAGTCACCATGGACATGTAACTCAGATATATTCCATTTAAGAGCCAATTTGATTCCATTTACCAGTGCTTCATATTCTGTTATGTTGTTTGTACAAGGAAACATGAGATTATACACCTTTGGGATGGAATAGTTTTGAGGAGTCAGAAACAAAATCCCTGCACTTGAACCTTGTTTTGTGAAGGAGCCATCAAAGAACATCTTCCAGGATCTGTGAGTGATGTGCAAAATAGACCCATCTAGGAAATCAACATTGATTGGTTCATTTTCCTATAGTGGAGCATCAACCAATTGATCTGCAATTGCTTGTCCTTTTATTTATTTACACTCAATATATTCTATGTCAAATTCACTAAGAAGAATAACCCATTTAGCCAATCTGCCAGTGAGGGTAGCTTTACTTAGGAGATACTTCAAAGGGTCAATTTTAGCCACTAGTTTGACTGAGTGAGCTAGCATGTAGTGATGCAATTTATGAGATGCAAAGACTACTTCCAGGCACACTTTATTGATCATAGGGTAGTCATCTCATAGGATACCAATGTTCTACTGATATAGTAGATAGCACATTCTTTCTTGTTTTCATCTTCTTGCGCTAGAAGTGCCCCCAGTGACATTGAGGTAGCTGAAATGTAAAGAATCAATGGTTTTCCTTGTTGAGGTGGCATGAGTACCAATGGGTTGGCCAGGTATATTTTTATTTCAGTGAAAATCTTGTCACATTTTTCACTCCATTGATAAGTAATGCCCTTGCGTAGAGTCTTGGTAAATGGTTGTGGTCTATCAACTAACTGTGAGATGAACCTTCTGATAGACTAGATTCTCACTTGGAGTGTTCTCATCTGACTTATGTTCTTAGAAGGTGGCATTTCTAGTATCACTCATACCTATTTAGGATCAACTTCTATGCCTTTAGCTAAGATAATGTAACCCAACAGCTTTCCAGAGGTAACACCGAATGCACTTTTCTTAGAATTCAACCTTAATTTAAAATTTTCCATTCTGTCCATGATTGGGCTTAAATCTTGTAGGTGCATAGACCATTTCTTTGATTTAGCAAGGGTATCATCCACATAGTCTTCCATGGTTTTGTGCATCATATCATGGAAGATAGTTGTTACTGCCCTTTGATAGGTAGCTCCTACATTTTTCAAACCAAAAGGCATGACATTCCAGCAGAATGTTCTCCAGGTACATGTGAAGGAAGTCTTTTCTTGATCCTCTAGAGAAATCTTGATTTGGTTGTACCCCAATAAATCATCCATGAGAGAATACATTTCATACCCAATAATCATGTCTACAATCATGTCAATGTTAGGCAAAGGAAAGTCATCCTTTGGACATGCTTTGTTGAGATCCCTAAAATCAGTGCAAAATCTAATGGATTTGTCTAGATTTGATACCGGTACGATGTTGGAAATCCATTCTGCATAATCAATAGCTCAGATGAATCTAGCATTGAGTATTTTTCTAGTTTAGCCTTGATAAGTAATGCAACATGAGGGTGCATTTTTCTGAGTTTTTATTTTACTGGTTTCACTCCACGAGCTATTGAGATATGGTGCATGATAAATTTTGGATCTAAACCAGACATATCTGAGTATGTCCATGCAAATTTTATCTTCTTCTCTCTAAAGAAGTCTGTGAATTCATTGAGCTCTTCTGTAGATAAATATTTAGCCACATGAATGATGTGTGTTAGTAATAACTGAGAGGGGGGGGGGGGGGGGGGGANGTGAATCAGTGGCCTCAAATATTTATTCTTTAATCTTTTACCACCAATCAATACACCTCAGATTATTAAGTCCCTATAAGATGTATGCCATAAAATACTTGAAATAATAAACTGCCTGTCGGTTTACCTTGTCTATCCTTATTCTCCTTGATAACCGATAAACAATAAAACTATTTACCGATACTCAGTAAATATGTAGAGTATACCAATCAATCCAGAAATGCATATGTGAAATGTAAAACAATAAAGTAATAAACCATACACACATAACACATTGATTTTAACGTGGAAACCCTGTTAAGGGAAAAAACCACTGGGACCGGTACCCCAAATTTTCACTCTTTTGAAGTGAGCCCTATTAGGAGCCAACCCTGTTAAAGGTTACAAACACACTGTTAAGTGCAACCTTGTTAGAGGATTTTTATACATAGATTGTCACTTAGTATCTGGCATCTATTTTTCTACCATCCTTGAATCAGCCTCCTTCTTAGACTGTCAATAGGCTTTAGGAAAATCTTGCTACCATCCTTGAATCAACCTTCATCTTAGGCTGTCAATAGGCTTTATGCAAATTCAATGCTACTTTCATGAATCAACCTTTTTGGAAATCGGTTAGGATATACCTCAATTATAGAAGATGGTTAAGTCCTTCTCTATTAAGAGACTTGATGCTCCAATGGTTAAACTAAAACATTATGACCTATTTCTAATGCAACTTGAATTGCAAATTTTTAGATCTATTTAAGTAAAATACCTCTCTGATAAATGTATCAATTCAATTATTTGTGCTCCACACTTTCTTCTTTGTGATGCTGAGCTTCACTGTTCATCAGTGTCCATAGAATTCCTTAGCTCTCCTTTAGCTTGATTGATCAGGACTGTATGAAGTTATCCTTCATCAGTTTCTCTTTAGCATCCTCTTTCTATTCACTCCCAGTGTATCTAATTGCTTCTTTTTTTGTAGTGATAATGGAAATTAATTATGCTTGCCTCTTATATGGACTTGATATTCCTTAATTCTTGATTCTTGATTCTTGGTGTGAAAAACAATCCAGCCAATCTAATTTACAGCTTTAACTCCTAATTTATCTTGTAGTTATCTTCTTGCCAACTGTAAAAATATTATTTACTTAACTCTGAGTAGATAAAACAAATAAAACAACTAGTTAATTCTATCCTTAAGCTCTACCAGCTAGATATTTTGTCATTTTCTTAACTCTCTGTTCTATCGGTCAACTCTGTAGTTTGTCATAGTTGACAATTCCTAGTTCCATCGGTGCAACTCCAGTTAGCTTCAGGATCTCCGTCCGTTGGGCATCATAGGATTTTGCATACTCAGGCAACACTATCTTATGCTTTTCAGGCATCACTATGACTTTTTCTTTTCCTTTACCGATGGTGTGCACTCCATTGGTGTTGTCTGTCACTTAGTGAATACTTGACTTTTATACATTGCTGAAAGCATAATCTTTATTCCATTTATTCTCTGAAGTCTTTGGCATTATGTCTTGACCATATAGATGATATCAAGTTGACATCAATGAAAATACAAGCCATTAACTATTTTAATGTCTTGCATCATCTTCAACTTAACATTATCAAACATTCAATCAGTTACATGTCATCAATGTATGGGTGTTCCTCTGTATCAATATTCACTGGTTGAGTTGGATCTATGAGCACTGATGACCGTTCCTATAAATGAGTAGGAAAGACATTAAGCATCCCATCTGCAAATGCCTCAGAGAGGTTTTTTCCTTTGGATGCATCTTTTATTTTTACTATTTTGGGTTCTAAAACTGCCACAATGTGGTTTTCACCTTCAGACCCTTTTCTTTATTTTTATTTTTATTTTATAACTAAGATACTTGATGTCCACTTTAGTCATGCTCACACTAAGTTCATTGGTGGAAGAAGTGACAGGTTCAGCGGGGTTAAGATAGCAGGCTAAAGCATAGTCAATGGGGAATGTAGGAATTTTAGTAGGTTGTCCCTGTAAGGACCAATCAATGAGTTCAGGATGCATTAGTGGCAAAGGTTCAATGGGTTTGAGGGCATTCATGGTATGTTCATTATAGACAGTGACTGTTAAGTAGATTCCTAGACCTGAACCTTGTATAGACATGTTCAAATCAGAAAGAACCCTAACGACATCATCAAAGCCCATGTCAGAAATATGAGGTCCTAATTCGTCCAACCTAACCTCTAAGCCTTCACCTACTTCAAGCATGGGTACATATCGCTCAACTCTATCCACCTCTTTTTCTAAAGTTCCTTTTGAAAGACTGTCAAAATCGTATTCATGGGAGTCCATTTCATCATTAGGTTTCATATCAAGGACATTAGTGAAATATACTCTTTGCCCCCAGTTTGGATGAGTTCTACCGAAGAACTCCGCTATGGTTAGACTGCTTTCTTCTTTAGCTTGTTCAGATGTAGTGGACTCTGAATGATCATAATTCCTTGGTGACTCCTCTATAACATGCTCTTTAGTAGCATTGACTTGGGGTGGATCTTAATCAAAGAGAAGAGCCAAAATATTGGGTGGAATGGGGGAAGTATACACATCCTCCACATCAGAATCATCCAAATCATCCCACCTGCCAGTGGGTATGTCAGTGCTTTGTACTATTGTGTTCTTCTATTCAAGAAATTGATGTCTCTTTCCTTTATCTAGGCGATTCTTTTCTCTTTGTACTTTCTTTGATAATAAACCTAGACCAATTGTGTCTCTAGGTCGTCTGTATTCAACATAGATTGGTTCTTTAAGTCCATTTTGATTAGGTCCAATGGGTCCTTTACCCAAATAGCCCATTTTACAAGCCACCTTATACCCCACTCCAAATGTTTATGGAGGTATCACATATTGTTCGACTTCATTATTTTTAAGTCCCTTATATAACCAATCTAGAGCATCTCTTTCCTCTTCTTCATCTTTTAATGGTGTGTTGGATTTAACAAATTTATCATCATAGATTTCTTGGGTTGCTCTTGGTTTCATCTCTTTGGATAGTTTCCCATAAGACCTAGGTGATCTGGGAAGAGATGTGAGTGACAGTACAGGTTCCACTATGTATCCACCCATACCTGTGTCCTTTATCTTGAGTTTATTTTCCATTTATTTCAGAAAATTTGTAGATGATTCAGAGTTGGAAACCTCACTATTGTGTGGGACAAGGGTATTTGCTGCTTGTCTTAATGTGTTAGAGGCATAACTAGTGTCTGTAGGAACAGTGACTTCTACACCATTGAATGGGAATTTGATGCACTGATGGAACATTGATGGCACTGCCTACATTTCATGGATCCAGGGTCTTACCAATAGAATGTTGTAGGCCAGCGGGAGATCCAGAACTTGGAAGGTAACATCCCTCCCAATAGGACCCACTCGGATTGGTAAAGTTACAAGACCTTTAGAAGATCTTCCTTGTTCATCATACACCTTGATAGTGATTTTATTTTTAGGATCAATGACATTTTATGAAAAGCCTAGTTGTTCAATTAACTTGTGTGTGAAGATATTCAACCCTGCACCTCCATCTATCAAGACCCATCTGACATGGTGTTTATGGATCATGACTTTGAAATGCAAGGGGAGATTCTGTGGATGACTTAAAAAGTTGTCATCTTCTTCCGAGAATGATAGGTAATGTGGCGAGGTCAAGTGACCCACCATGGATTGAAACTGATCCACATCCAAGTCCTTAGGGACATTGGTAGTTAATGGTGCTTTATCCAAGACCTCTTGGTGAGATGGAGTTTAAGCAATTTGAAGATTGAAATTTGGGCAGATGTTCTCTGCATTTGCTCAACGATGCTATAGTCTGCAGTATTGGACGAAGTGAGTTGTTTGGACTGTGAAAATTTAGAGGTAGCCACAATGGTTTGTTTGCTAAGAGGTACCTAGGATTTGGATACTGATGGTTTATTGGAAGACGATGAAGGGTTGGAAGATCTGGAACCCCCCAGGGTGACCTTTGCTTGAGCTTGGGTCACTGCATTGGCTGATTGAGACTCTGTCTCTTTCTACTTGACGATGATGACATTGAAATATTCAGAGTGAGATGGCTCAAGCATGTTGATGATGTTGTAGTCATCATTATAATAAGTGTGATTGATTTGAGCACATTTCTTAGAAGTTTCACCTTTTTGATGTTCTGGGAAAGGATCTTTGAATGCGTTATGATCAACATTCTTGTTGTGATTATCAACCGTAAATATTTTGTTGTTAATGAGATCTTGGATCTCATGTTTGATCCTCATATAGTTTTCTATCATATGTCCTTTGTTTCTACGGAATTGATAGAAATCATCATCTCTCCACCATTTAGGTTTGATCTCTGGATCATACGACTTGGAGTTATCTAGCAATGTGATCAACTTGTTTTCCAGCAAAGTTTTAAGTGCAGATTCATAGGAGTCTCCTAAAGATTCAAAGTCTCATTTGCGTTTAATCCAGGGTTTTTATTTCAACAGAGTGCTGCCCCCTTTATAAGATAAGGATTTAGTGGTGTTTTCAGCAGTTTTTAGGGCCTTTGAGCCACTTGTTAGATTGAAGACTGCTGGTTTTGACTGAGGAGTAGAATGGTCAACTACTCAATCATTTACCACATGCTTTTTTTTGTTCCAATATTTAGTCTTGTCTTTGGAGATGGAACTATACTTGTTTTCCTTATAGAGGGTAATGTCACCGTTTTAACAAGCACATCTTCTATTTTTATCACATTTTCCACCATTTCTCGAAGGAGGGTGGACATTGCATATGAAGAGGGTAATTTAGTTCTAGAATCATAATTCTAGCAAAGATATCCATCTTTTCAGATTCAAGCATGATTCATGGATATTTACAAAACATCTGTCTCCATCACTAAAGGAAGGTCATAAAGGGTTCTCCTTTATTTTGCTTCATGTTGCATAAATCAATTATCATCACAGGATGTTGGATATTGTAAGAATAATGTTGTAAGAACAGATTCATCAGTTCATCATAAGTTTTGATACCATTTGATAAATTTGAGAACCACTCCATAGCCTGGCCGTGTTGGTGCCCAAAAATCCTGAATTGGATTTCCTATGGACTTGCCAATCCAATGTTTGGAAAACCAATTGTTTTTGGCCAACTAAAAGGAATGATCGATTATGATCCTCTTCCCTTGCACTTCTAGCTCTGCAAGACCAAGGCGGGTGAACCTTTACCTTAACCACTATCTACTGGTTTAAGAAATTTTATAGCAGATAACTTGTGTACAAAATTCAACCGATCTCTCAAGAGGGCAAGTAGGCTTGAATAAATCAAATTGCAAGCAATATATCATAAACTATAAACTGAAATACTTTGAGTAATTGAAAGAATTTTTAGTAAATATGCATGTAAATTGAAATAAAAAGATAGATAAGAAATCAAAAAACTATAACAATTAATTGAATAACTATAATCCAAATAATGATTAGACCAGTGCCTTATTCTATCACAGGCAATAGAGTCAAGATCATTCCAATCTTATGTTCAACCTCAGAGACAGTTTTACAAGAAAAATTATCACTTC
>MU224350.1:1203958-1223067 GCA_018584345.1 Thuja plicata | reverse complement strand
AATTGAAAATATAGACTATGAATCAAATCAGGAAGCATGCACATCAAACTATCACTTTGAAGAAGTTATATTGGTTTATCCGAGGGACTAATTTTAAAATGATAATGAAACTATTACACATGTGAAAAAAGGACTTATCTTTACTGATTTTGAAAAAATAGTACATCCAGGTCCATGTTATACTTGTTGATTAAAAACTCTCCAAATATGTGAAATTGTATTATATTGTATTATGTTGTCTTTACATTTTACATTATGTATATATATGTGTTTGAGTGGTTTTCACACCTCCTTAAGGTGAAAAGACACAACCCTTATTATAAAATATTTTGAAAAAACACTAAACTAACTAAAAAATAACTACCTAACTTTCGGATTTGGCTTTGGTCAAAAATCCAAAACACATTGTGAAAAGATAAGAATTTTTTTGGAGATAGGAAATTTGATTTCCCAAACTGGGTTGGTTTTAGATTTTTAAAATTTGACCATCTTCAGCCTCTGTCAGGATCATCTTTGTAGCAGGTTGAAATTCCAGCATTTTTTGAAGGCTTCAATTAGTTAGTTCTATTTATTTGTGTCATAAAGCTTCCTTTATTTTTTTTAGTTTCGAGAAACTTGCTTCTTGATAATGGATTGGGACTTCTAAATTCTCAAAATTTAGGGTACCACCAGGCCGCTCAAAATCTAAGGAAAGAGATGCATAAGATATGTCTCATCATGCATAAATTATGTACAAAGAGCATGAAATTCTCGGATGTGATCTTGTGGATCAGAGTGACCATTGTACTTATCAAATTGTGGAATTTCAAACCCGCATGGGAATGAAGGTAAGTACAAATCTTTATCAAAAGGAAAAGGACAGATTGTGTTTAAAGAAAACCTTGTGTTGGGTATTTCCTTTTCCTTTTGGAGTTTTTGTAATTCCATTTGCATAGTTTGCATTTGTTTAGTTATGAGTGTCATGGGTGTCTCTTCTTCTCTAGAAATAATATCCTCAGCTTTGAAGTGAGGTGGAAGTTGAGCACCTTGCTCTGCTAGGTTGAGGAAATTTTGTTCCTTATCCCAATTTAGGATTGTTTTCACGAGTTTTACAAACGTCTTATCCTGGAGACATTCATCAATCTCTTCCTCACCGTGGTCTAATGGACTTGAGGAATGTTGATTATTGCGATGGTTGGTACCATTGGAGAGGTCTCTCCATCGAGACCTACCTCTACCTTGTCTTTCTTCTAACATCTTAGGACTAGGTAACTTGTCCTCCAGGGATTGTGATTTAGGAGGAATTTGAGGATCTCCCTTAAAGAGAGGATTCTCTCCAAACAAGGAGTTGTCTTTGAATGGGAATCCTTGTATGTATTCTTCATGAAATTATCTAAAATGACTTCTAGTTCACACAGGAATAAGATAAGTTGATTCGCCTGACTGATACCGTGGTGATATCTAAAGTGTTGTCTAAATCCAAGACCAAAGAGACCAAGACATAAACCTCCAGCTGAGGAGGAGATAGAAAAGAGTCTGATCTTGAGTCAAGGTTAACGAACCTATTCTCACAACTCAGAATAAGGACATCGCAGGAAAAGATGATAAGATTGAAGAAAATGACTTGGTCAATTGGACAAGCATAAAAAAATCAGATTTCAAGATAGTGATAGGTTGGACTAACAAAAAATCATAGTCAAATACCAGATAGCAGTGGAATTCAGAGAGGACAGATCTCAAAACAAACAAAAAACCTGCAGACAAACACAAATTTGAGATCAGATTGAGCATAGAAAGGAAGTACAGACAATAAAAATTTCATTGTTAATGCAAAATGGGATAGTGTCATGCGAAGAAACACTTTACCATGCAAATATTACTACAGGCTCGTGCAAAAATTTGTAGCCTGGCACGAACAATTGCCAAACTAGTGAGCAAATGCCCATAGAAGGGTAGAATTTTGCGTGAAGTTTAAGCGCTTGTCATGTGAAGATTACCACAAAGTGGCGTGAAGATATAGAATGTTGCACAAAATTCTACAAAGAGCTAGACAAAGTTTCATAGAATCGGACAGCTTGGACTGATTAAAGATAGATTTGTGTTTAAGAGACACAGATTGTATTATTCTCTAACAGAGTTTGTGTAGATTGTTTTGGATGTTTAAGATTTTACAAGTTTGAGTTTTTGATGATTCAAGAAATTGTGACCCAAGAAGTAGTCAAAAAAAATTCAACCAAGGAAAAAGCAACTCAAAAGAATAAGGGGGTCTGTGACAAGTTTGAACATTTGGAGATTTGAACAAAAAACACACACTTACCCCTAGAATGGTAGAGAAGAAAAAATCTTTGCCCCATAACTTATGCGCATGCGTTCACCTCACACAACAGTGTCACCCCCAAGAGGGCACCCATGTTTTTGGTATTTCCAAGGACTCAATAGTATATGTTCAAAGGTTACCCTTGAAGTAAGGGCTGATTTCATATACCACCTTCAAACGTCCAGGTGCATGCCTATGGTGAGAATCTATGGGAGAGAATTTTCCCTCTCCCTGCACAAAGATTATGCCTCCTTTCGGAGGTGAATCTGGTAGGAAACTAAGAAAAGGTGTTTAGTAGGCTTCCATTCATATTAACCTTTGGTGGTATTGCAAGTGAGGTTGAGACATATAGCCACACCAACACCTGAAAGTGTACACCCTTTGAAAGCAAGGCTCAGAGCGGTGCCACTCAGTACAATAGATAGGGCTTCCTCAAGATGTTTGACATCAAGAATCATGAGGAAGAAATTAACATGGATTTGGAGTCTTTCGATCAAAAATGCTACTTTATTATAAAGGGGTGGAATCACTGGTGAAAGGTGTGAACCCACTTGGGTCGTTCCTGTAGGTTCAAATTCTGGTAGGCCCACTAAAGGTGACTCATACTTGGCTTGGTTTCAAGGGTCTAAGTTTATGATTCTCCCAAAAGGGAAAAGAGCATACTCCTCTACCTTTACACCTTACCCAAAAATGCCAAACATGTTTATCACTAAGATAACTCCTCTTTCAACAAATCCAAGAGCGTCTAGGTTTCTGATTCTCTCAAAGAGAGAAGAGCATACTCCTCTCACTAATGGACATGCTAATTGATTCATTACCTTTCCTTTCTCCCCAAAGAGTCAATCCCTTAGCAGCGTTTAGGTCTCAGATTCATTCATGGGCATCACTTCCATGTAATGAAGAGCCTATTACCATATTCTACTATCAAGATGCTCGAGAGATTATTAACAAGGCCCTATTTAGACTATGTAGAGAAATCATGAAAGAAAATAAAATGTTTAAGTAAGTTTCAAAAGTTCTTTGACCAACATTCTCTGACACACATTCTGTAATCAAATTGTTAGCAAGTTTGCATAGTTATTTAAATGAATCTTCATCATTTCATCCTGCAGACCACATGTTAAAATGTTTCAAAAATAAAAACTAGAAAAACATAGTCAACAACAAACAAAAAACATTAGTAGTTAGAAAATAGAATGATAAATCTACAAATTTTAAACTTTCTGCTGTCAAAGTCTACGTGAAGATATACTAGAAGTAGCATGAAGAAATACTCTAGATCATGTGAAGTATTGCAAAACTTTGCATGGAGGTGTGAGAAATTTTGTGCGAAACTTCACTTCAGAGGCGTACGGACAAAAAATAGATTAATCAAAAGAAATACAAAATGAGGCCAGGAATTAATTTTCTGCCCCATGGTGGGAGCCATAAATGTGATAGATAAATGTGGCCTTATTACTTAGCCATACCCTTCAAGATAGTCATTATTCTTCAGTCACATACATAAATGAATATAGATTAATTCATCCTGCATGTGTGAATTAGTCGACCTGTTGCCTTCTAATAGGCAGGAGTATGAGCTTGCTCTTAGATCATTGCAAGCTTAGTGAGTACACCGAAGACCTAAATGAAGGATTTAATCTAGATGATGAAAGTAAAATTCTTTGACTAATCTAAATGATTATGCAATTTTGTGGTTAATCCAACCTAATTAGGGTTTAGTTTTAAAGCACAAAATTGAGTGTGTAATGGATTCATTTTAATAACACCAAATTGACAATGCTTTAAATTTGATTGTTTGTAAGATTAACCAAAGTAAACCAACAATTAACAATGTTAAATGAATTGTAAGCTGTGAAATGAAAGAAATATAGAGTTTAAAATGCAACATAATAACAATGCAAAAATTAGGATCCTTTGTGAAGGAAAAGAGCTTCTCTTTTATAGAAATCTCTCTCGAATCGATGGTCAAGATCGAACAAAAAGAGTGGCTCAGATTTGAATGATGAAGCACAATCCATGTTCAAACAATGTGATTGGTTGAGAAACCTTGTGTTGGGTATTTCCTTTTCCTTTTGGAGTTTTTTTAATTCCATTTGTATAGTTTGCATTTGTTTAGTTATGAGTGTCATGGGTGTCTATTCTTCTCTAGCAATGATATCCTCAGCTTTGAAGTGGGGTGGAAGTTGAGCACCTTGCTCTGCTAGGTCAAGGAAATATTTTTCCTTATCTTGATTTAGGATTGTTTTCATGAGTTTTATGAACCTCTTAACCTAGAGACATTCTCCAATCTCTTCCTCACCATGGTCTGATGGACTTGAGGAATGTTGACTATTGCGATGGTTGGTACCATTGGAGAGGTCTCTCCGTCGAGACCTACCTCTACCTTGTCTTTCTTATTACATCTTAGGACTAGGTAACTTGTCCTCCAAGGATTGTGATCTGGGAGGAATTTGAGGATCTCCCTGAAAGAGAGGATTCTCTCCAAACAAGGAGTTGTATTCAAATGGGAATCCCTATTTGTCTTCTTTTTTAAATTCTCTAAAATGACTTCTAGTTCACACAGGCATAAGATAAGTTGATTCACCTGACCGATACTGTGGTGATATCTAAAGTGTTGTCTAAATCCAAGACCAAAGAGACCAAGAGATAGATCTCCAGTTGAGGAGGAGATAGCAAAGACTTTGATTTTGAGTCAAGGTTAACGAACCTATTCTCACAACTCAGAATAAGGACATTGCAGACAAATATGATAAGATTGAACAAAAGGAATTGGTCAATTGGAAAAGCATAATAACATCAAACTTCAAGATAGTGATAGGTTGGACTAACAACAAATCATTGTCAAATACCAACTAGTAGTGACATTTAGAGAGTACATATCTCAGAATAGATAGACAACCTGTAGACAAACCCAAAACTGAGATCAAATTGAGCATAGAAAGGAAGTACATATAGAAGATAGTTCACTGTTAATGCAAAAATGGATAGTTTCACATGAAGAAACACTTTCCCACACAAAGATTACTACATTCTCACACAAAACTTTGTACTCTGGCGCAAACAATCATCGAACTGGTGAGATAGACTAGTGAGTAAATGACCATAGAAGGGCAGAATGTCGCGTGAAGATTACCATAGAGTGGCATGAAGATCTAGAATGTCACGCAAAATGCTACATACAACCAGACAAATTTTCAAAAAAATAGATAGCTTAGACTGATTAAAGATAGATTTTCATTTAAGAGACATAGATTGTACTATTCTCTGACAGAGTTTGTGCATATTATTTTGGATGTTTTAGATTTTAAAAGTTTGAGTTTATGATGATTTAGACAATTGTAGCCCAAGTAGTAGTAAAAAAAAATTCAACCAAGGACAAAGAAACTCAAAAGAATAAGGGGGTCTGTGACAAGTTTGAACATTTGGAGATTTGAACAGAAAACATGCACTTATCCCTAGAATGATAGAAAAGACAAATTTTTTTCCCCATAACTTATGCGCATGTGTTCACCTCACACAACAATGTCACCCCCAAGAGGGCACCCATGTTTTAGGTGTTTCCAAGGACTCAATAGTATATGTTCAAAGGTTACCCTTGAAGCAAGGGCCAGTGTCATATACCACCTTCAAATTTCCAGGTGCATGCCTATGGTGAGAATCTATGGGAGAGAATTTTCCCTCCCTGCGCAAAGATTATGCCTTGTTTTGGAGGTGAACCAGGTAGGCAACTAAGAAAATGTGTTTAGTATGCTTCCATTCATATTAAACTTTGGTGGCATTGCAAGCGAGGTTGAGACATATAGCCACACCGACACCTAAAAGTGTACACCCTTGGCAAGCAAGGCTAGGAGTGGCACCAATCAGTATAACAGACATGGCTTCCTCAAGATGTTCGACATCACAAATCAGGAGGAATAAATTAACATGGCTTTGCAATCTTTCTCTCAATAAAGATACTTTATTATAGTGGGGTGGAATCACTGGTGAAAGGTGTGTACCCACTTGGGTCATTCCTGGAGGTTCAAATTGTGGCAAGCCTACTAAAGGTGACTCATACTTGGCTTGGTTTCAAGGGTCTAAGTTTTTGATTCTCCCAAAAGGGAAAAGAGCATACTCCTCTACCTTTACACCTTACCCAGACATGCCAAACATGTTTATCACCGAGATAAATCCTCTTTCAAAAAATCCAAGAGATTCTAGGTTTCTGATTCTCTCAAAGAGAGAAGAGCATACTCCCCTCACTAATGGACATGCTAATTGATTCATTACCTCTCCTTGCTCCCCAAAGAGTCAATCCATTAGCAATGTCTAGGTCTGAGATTCATTCATGGAAATCACTTCCATGTAATGAAGAGCCTAATACCCCATTCTTCTATCAAGATACTCGAGAGATTATTAACAAGGCCCTATTTAGACTATGTAGAGAAAGCATGAAAGAAAACAAAATGTTTAAGTTTCAAAAGTTCTTTGACCAACATTCTCTGACACACGTCCTGAAATCAAAATCTTAGCAAGTTTGCATAGTTATTTAAAGGAATATTCATCATTTCATCCTGTAGACCACATGTTAAGCTGTTTCAGAAATAAAAACTAGAAAAACACAGTCAACAAAAAACAAAAAACATTAGTAGTCAGAAAATAGAATGATAAATCTACAAATTTTAAACTTTCTGCTGTCAAAGTCCACATGATGATATACTAGAAGCAATATGAAGAAAACCTCTATATCGTGTGAAGTATTGTGAAACTTTGCGCAGATGTGTGAGAAATTTTGTGCGAAACTTCACTTCAGAGACGTACAAATAGAAAATAGATTAATCAAAAGAAGTACAGAATGAGGCTAGAAATTAATTTTTTGCCCCATGGTGGGAGCCATAAACATGATAGCTAAATGCGGCCTTCTTAATTAGCCATACACTTCAAGATAGTCATTGTTCTTCAGTCACATACATAAATGAATTTAGATTAATTCATCCTGCATGTGTGAATGAGTCAACCTGTTGCCTCCTAATAGGTAGGAGTATGAGCTTGCTATTAGATCATTGCAAGCTCAGTGAGTACACTGAAGACCTAAATGAAGGATTTAATCTAGATGATGAAATTAAAATTATTTGATTAATCTAAATGATTATGCAATTTTGTGGTTAATCCAACCTAATTAGGGTTCAATTTTAAAGCACCAAATTGAGTGTGTAATGGATTCGTTTCAATAACACCAAATTGACAATGCTCTAAATTAGATTTTTTGTAAGATTAATGAAAGTAAACCAAAAATTAACAATGCTAAATGAGTTGTAAGCTATGAAATGAAAGAAAGATAGAGTTTAAAATGCAGCATAATAACGATGCAAAAATTAGGATCCTTTGTGAAGGAAAAGAGTTTCTCTTTTATAGAAATCTCTCTCAACTCAATGGTCGAGATTAAACAAAAAGAGTGGCTCATATTCAATTGAAGAAGCACAATCCATGTGCAAAAAATGTGATTGGTCGAGAGAGTCAGTTGACTGAACTGACTGATCAGTTATTCTGGAAACTTCCATATTCAGTTAACTAAAATATTTCTAAAATGATAAACAATGGAGAATTAGTTAACTAAGTGGAACTGGATTGTTTCCATATTGATAAATCAATTAACTGGATTTGATGATGTCATATGCATTTTTAATAAATTAAATGATTTTGAATGCATATTTGTTTTTATAATTAATTTAATTCCTTTTTGATATAATTGACAATTTTATAATTTTTATTTAATTAATATATTAGAATATCAATTAAATAATTAACATAAGGTTTATTTGCCAATGTAATGTGATTTCAAGAATTAATTAATTAATCAAGTATGATGAATAATTAGGACCTAGGGTTCATGTCAGATTAGCTACAAATTGATAGATTGAAGAATTGCCTATTTGATTTAGGAATTAGGGTTTATCAAGATTAGGGTTTCTTGATTAAATGTTGAGATTGGGGGTCTAGGGTTTAGATGACCATTTTTAGGTGATTACAATTATAGATCCATTTAAGTTTACATATG
Source organism: Thuja plicata (assembly GCA_018584345.1). Taxonomy (NCBI): domain Eukaryota; kingdom Viridiplantae; phylum Streptophyta; class Pinopsida; order Cupressales; family Cupressaceae; genus Thuja; species Thuja plicata. The sequence continues at coordinate 1,214,731 of MU224350.1, read as the reverse complement.
ACAATATATCACCTAATGTGATTGAATAATACCTCTGATTCTCGGTAGCCTTTGTTCTTGGTTCTTGCTAACCAAATTCACCTTTTGCTATTCTGGTTCTTGAAACTTTCAATCTGGTCCATAGATGTGCTCGTAGGCTTCATTCATCCTCTCTACTATATTCACACATTTATAATGAATTATTTAATCATCTATTTATAAGATGGATTGACTTCATCAAGTTTCACGTAAAATAATGTTAACTCTAAGATCAAGTTTACAACTTTATCTTGATCTCCTAGTCTATTTGTCTTGAATCAGTTAGAATTATTAAAGAACTCAAATTCATGTTTCCTTTCCCTAAATAAATGGTTTTAAAAACAAATCAAGATTCTATAAATAGAATAAGACTATTTTATTTGACGTGGAGGTCAGATCCACTTTTTGTGGGCTGCAATTGAATTTTGGTTTCTGACGGTCAGTTATGCTCTGAAGTCAGTTGACTGTCTTTTGGGTTCCTTGCTTGAAATGCTCTCTCAGTTTTCTCTTTGACTGTCTCTCAGGTTGCACTATATCTTTCAAATTGGGTTCCTCTTTATCCTTTTGACTTTGCATTTTTGGTGTACACACACAATTGTGTCATCGGTTTTCTTTGTACTTAGCCATTTTTGGTGATCTCTTGTATCTTCATTTTTGGTTTTCTCTTTGTCTTGTCTTTCAATGTATGCTTACCAAAAGTGTTGTTTTCATACTAATGGAAAATAAATGTCATCAATCTCCCCCTTTTACATTAGTGTCAAAAACTGATATGTGCAAAATACTAACAAAATGTCAAGTATGTACAACATATATAATCCTTAGTCATTTCATGACTCCCCCTATGTATATGCCGATATATCATTATTTTCCCCTTATTTGGTAGTATTGTATAGTTTCCTTCCTATCTGTACATATCATATATTTCCCCCTTTTTTGATATTAAGGGAAAATGTGTATACCTTATAGTTTATAAAAAATGTGAGAGTGTGAAGACTTCATGTCTTACATCATATTCTCCCATTGTTCCTTCAAGTTCTCTAGAGCCATGTGCTTGAGTGTGATGTTTGAATGCATATCGTAGATGTTGTCTGCTATAGACATCTTGGGGGTGGCTACCAGTTGCCTAGATGAATTGATATGCTGTTGAAGTAGTGTCAGATTTGGTAGAATTTGAGCTTGGAGCTTGGTGAATTCTTCCTTGAATTGTGTTTCTGCTTCCCATAGTTTCTGCCTTTACCTTTTGATCTCAATAATATTTTCATAATGAAACTTAATTGCATTGTCTCTGATGGTTAAGTTGTTAGCACTATTAGCTAGATTATAATCTAACATTGCTATGTTTTCACTATGCTCCTTAGTGAATCTCTTCAATGTGCATAGTTGTTGAATCAAGGAAATAGCTTCAACAATAATTTGATCTAATTCACTTATGAATTTTGAAAGCTTTACCTTATTAACTGCCACTTCTTGGCTGATGTTCTCAACACGTTTCTACTGGTACTTTTTCTCTTCTCTCTCTTCAATTTCCTTCTCTGCATCAATGTTCTGTGTTGTAATGGCTTCAGTGAGAGTGGCTAGTTGATCAAGTATTGGTTTAGTCTAATCAACATCAATATTGGGTAGAATTTGGTGCAATATGTCCCTTGTTGTTTCCAGTACCATGGAGTCTCAGTGCTGTTTCCTCAACTTCTCCTATAATGCCTTCCTTTGGCATATTTCATCGTATTCTTTCAATGCTTCATAATCAAGTGTAGTTGGGTCACATTTGGGTATCCCAATGATTTCATCTAAAGTGACTTCCAACTTATTCTTCTTGGATTTCTTCTTCTTATTTTGAGTTACACTTGAATGTAGAACCATTGCCAATTTCTTGGCTCTGTCCATTGTTCTTGATGAAGTGATTTGTGGTGTTGCCTATTTTAGCTACTTTGTTTTGGTGTCATCTTGTCAATTTTCTATAGACGTTTCCACATCAACCTTTACATTGTTAGTAGAAACTTTTTTGGTATCCTTAGGAGTGCCATCTTTGGGTTTTTCTCCTTCATTGGTGTCCTTATGCACTTCATCTGTCTTTGTCTATGCATCCTTCTTAGTTGTGTCTCCATCTATTTGTTTTGATTCTCCTCCTGTAACCTTATCAGTTTTGGTCACAATGTGAGTGTCTCCGATGTCCTTCTGATCATCAGTGTTGTCTTTATTTCCTTCATCCCATACATACTTAGGAATGATTGAATCTTTTTTAGGTGACTTGTCTATTTCTTGCAGAATATTGATGGCTTGTATCAATATTGGCATGTTTCCTAGTATGTTCACCTGTGTAGTATCAAATGTTGCATCCTGCTCATTGGTTTTGTCCTTGGTAACATTGAAATATTCATCTTTCTTTACTTCTTCTACTGTATCATTGGTTACTTCAATGATTGTGTTATCCACAATGTTGTCCTTGGTTGTGTATGGCCATGTCTCATCTGCAATATCCATATTTTTGTTGCTGGTTGTATCTTGTTCTTCCTTGTCTAACTCAACTGATGTGTCATCTTCTACATCTTTGATTAATATCCGTTCTTGAGTTTCCTTATTATCATATTTTTGTTGTAGGTATTTCTCAGGGCTAGCTTCCTCAATAGGTCTATTGAGTATTTTTCTCCATTTCTTGTGACTTTCTTGTTCAAGCTCTATAAGCCTCCCTTCAAGAAATTTGTAGGCTCTCAACTTGGGTGAGAACTCCTTTTTATGGTTCTCCACCATCTCATCAATTTCTTCCCTCTTGGATTTAGGAGGCATAAGAGAAAAAAGTACTCTTTCTCTTATCTCCTTCTCATTCTTTAAGGAAAATTTCCATCTAGCATATAATCTGTCCAAGATTTCCCTTAGTACATTATTACCTTCAAACTATATTAGTACATACTTGAATTTTTACATCTTTGCACTAATGGCATCTTCAACTTTGTTTTGATCTTCTGGATCTAGTTTTAGCCATATTCTAATCTTAGAATCTATGATAGATCCTAAATTTGCAATAGATTTGCATACCTCATCAATTATTTCTAGAACTTTAACCTTTTCTTCTTGTACACCTTCATCTTGTTTGGTTTCCTCAATATCTTCTCTGGTCATGATCAACTTCCTTATTCTTTTGGTTGGCCCTCTTTTCAGTGTGGCCAATTTCCTCTTGTAGGTCCTTACTTGTCCTTTCTTCAAAGGTGAAGGACTTGAATCCTTAGCTGTTTGGCTTCTTGTTCTAGAAGAAGTTGTGGTTTTTGGCTTCTTAGTTGGTGGAGGAGGTGGTGAATCTAACTATGTGGCCTCAGAGTCATTCTTTTCTTCAGCTTCACTGATAGGTAGCTGTCCTTTGGTCTTTTCCTCCTTTTTAGATTCTTCTTCCTATTCGGTTTCTTTCTCTATAACCAACAATATTTTCTTAAGGTTCTTGACCATTTTGTCCTTTTTCCTGACTATTTGCTTTACAACCAGGCTAGATTTGATTCTTGATTTGGCCTCCTCATAAGTTCAAAATTTTTGTTGTTTCTTGTCTAATGGTTCATTTATCAATGCATCAATTGCTTTAGATGCTTGATCAATATTTATCTCATATTCTAATAGTTTTAGCCATGCTATCCTTGGTACAATAGGCTTGATATAAGTGTGGTCTGTATCAACCATGAAACATATTTCATCTTTGAACTTCTCAATGACTTGCTCAAATATCCTTACCCTCTTATGCATTCGGTCTTTGAATACAATAAAGTATTCATCCATGACTGTTTCAAAATTGTCTCCTAGTGAGGTTATGCATTCATTGATTTGCATGGTGATAGGTTTTGTAGTATCCCATTTCACATCTCCTACTGATGGAAACATTTCTTTAAAGTAGAAGGAAATGCACATGATAAGTGATCCAAACTTACATGTATTTGTCTTTGCATTCCTTATAGTCTTCAAATTCTCTTCTAACTGGTTTAGTAGAAGTTTAGATAAATCCAACTAAGTTCCCTTCTTCACAATCTTGTATGCTATGTCTACTGCACTAGATGCTATTCCATTCATCCTACTGGCTTGAAAGCATTTTTATCCTAGGACACATGCTCCAAGTTTCATCTTATCATCGGTAATAATGGATACCTTCAATCCTCTGCCATCCCATTTGGCTCCTGTGTTCTTTTCAATCTCATCCTTGGGTGGGTGCTTCAATGCTTTTACCTTTTTGGTTATAGGGTAACCGGTGACTGCATGGATAACATCTCGGGTTATCATCTTCAGTTCATCTAGCCATAGTTTGTGATTGTGCATTCGGTTCAGTTCTAATTGAATCTATTTGGTTCTAAATACCTTTAGGAATAGTAGGGAATTAGTAGCCCTTTCACCTCTATGTGTTTATGATCATCTTTTATGGTTCCATATTCATTGCATAGCTTCTTGTAAGCTTGTTCTACCTCTAAGTCGCCAATTTCTACAATCTTGCAGTGGATGTATGCTCGCACGTCTTTGACAAGCAAAAACCTAGCTGGTATTCACAAGAATGCTCTAGCATTGTCAGGTTGTGAGGAAATCTCAGGGTAAATCTTGTAGTGTGGTTCCTCACATGCATAATTCTTGATGAGCTTAATGTCATCCTTCTTGGTGTTCTTCAATTTGGTGGTTCTTGAAGTTGTGGCCATTTTTCAAATTTAGGGCTTTCTGATAAATGCATAAAATAGAATTTTTGGTTGTTGTAGAACTTATTGTTTACACCAGTAGTGATTTCTGATCTACTTGGAGTGCTCTGTGTTGAGTTGCAGTTGCTATATGATCCTATCACTGTTTGCACAAAATTTTCTCTCGTCACTCTGCTCTGGTCGTGGTGAACAATGAGACCCTTCTGTCGCCTTTTTTTTATAGTTGTTTTCCCTAAAAAGTGAGTCATTAATTCTTACCTACTCCTCAGTATGTGAAGAGAGTTTTTTGGTTAAGACATTAACTTCCCTTTTTTGTTGTTAATATGATGTTTCAGGGTAGTCGTTATACCTCTCACTTTTACCGATGGGTTTCAGTGTTGCAAACAACTTGTTCACTTTGTTTGGTTACCTACAAGTCTTGGTTTACACTAGAAACTTTTCTTTCTCATGTTAACCAATGCTTCTCAGTAAGTGTAGGCAGTTTCAGTTTTGAGCATATACCGATGGATTTTGGTATGTATGCCCGATAACATAGATATCACAGATTTTAACAAGTAATACCATGATGCATCTTTACTTATGCTAATTTGTCATTTCATCAACATATTATAGAACTGATGTAAAGTAATACATAGTGTAATGCAATTCCATACTTACTTGTTCTGCTTAGATGGGGGTGGTGATGTCACCAGATCCATTGGATGGGGTGTCACCATTTGCATTGCTCAGTCTAGCTTCATCATTGTTTGAATCTCTTCTCCACATTTTGTCTCTTGCACTCCAGATGTCTTCAATGGTGTTTCCATTGGGATATGTGCTGGTCTCTGTCATTCGGTCTCTGCAGTCTTTCTTGAGATGACCAAATTTATGACAGTGTCAGCACGCCATTCTAGCGTTATTCCACCCTCTATACTTTCTAGTCCACTATCTCATATAGTTTGCAACAACGTGACCAAATATTCCACATGCTGTGCAATTTTTCCATGTTTTGTAATCCCATACATACTGGTTACCAACTCTTTTTGGTTGATAGGGAGTTTCTTGACCTTTAGGCTTCCATGCTTGCCTTTTCTTTTTCTAGCATTCAAGTGTAGTTGCCCATTTATTTTGCAAGTAGGACAATATTTGTCCATGTAGGTTTCCTTCTTGGGTTGTTTCATCTCAAATTTACATTCATATGCTTGATTGGGTGATTCTCTATTCTCAGTAAAGCCTAGACTGGTGTTGTTGTTGACTCTTTATTGTCCTTCAAGAAAATCATCCATTCTTTTGTTGCTTTCTTCATTTTTCTTTATAATTTCATAATGCTGCTGCTGAATTCTTATTTCATATTTCAAATTTTCATTCTCATCCCTTAGCTCACTGATAGATTCTATTCTTTCAATGAGTTCAACATCCATTCTATTTGCCTCTTGACTCGTAAGAATAATATGATTTGTGATCTCATGCTGATGCTCTGTAAGTCTTTGTATTTCATACTCTTTCTCTTGTAGCTTTTTTGTAATCTTTCTTCTATCATCAATAGCTAGTGTTCTTTCTTCTTCAAATTTTATAGCACTATTCAAGACATCAATCATCCTTACCATATGTGTCTCTTGACCAATTTGCATAGATTTCACTTGTCCAGCAAGATGTTGATTGATTTTAGTTAGGCTTGTGATGCTTTCTTCTGGTGTGTCTAATGCTTTTCTTGTAGTTTATTCCGAAGACAAAGAAATTTCATATCTCTTCCTCCTGATAATCTATTTAATTACAGTGAGATGCCATAATCTTTCTTTCATCTTACATCTATCTCATATTGATTCTAGCTTCTTTATACTGCTCATAGGAGATCTGAATTTCTAGCTTCTTATTTTCAATATTCTTGTCAAGTTTGTACTTCTCCATTGTATGATATTTTATCTTAAGCCTTTAAGCTTTTCCAAATAAGAGACTTAGCCCTGATACCAATTGTTGGAATTAATGGGAAGTGTGTACTGAGAGGGGAGGGGTGAATCAGTACCTCTAAAACTCTTGTATCCTTTAATCAATTAACCTTTGTGTAATCAATTATTTATCCAACCATCTATTCTATATTATCTTGATGTAAGATATATAAATTCATAAAATTAACATACATGTGGACATTCATAGAAAAATTCATGAAAGTAATTGACACATAACACAAGATATGATATCGCAGAAAACTCCTATTAGGAAGTAAAAACTGCGGTGGGGATGACACCCACAAAATCTTCACTATTTGCAGATTGGAAGGGGTCGGTTAAGGCTTACAATTTGATCACTTCTGATGATCTACTAGGTTAAGAGTAGCTATAGAGACATGTTAAATTCTACTCAATTAATAGCTTTAGCAACACTGTTGAGTGTGCACTCGGTTAAAAGATTTATAGTTGGACTGTTAAATCCACCTTCCTTGAAAGGATTTTTACACTTTTCTTCACTTGTTAGAATGATAGAAAATTACAATTTGACCTAGTATATGCAATCTCCTATTGCTTATTATAGATCCATTTAATTTTACATATGAAGATATATCACCTAATGTGATTGAATAATACCTCTGATTCTCGGTAGCCTCTGTTCTTGGTTCTTGCTAACCAAATTCACCTTTTGCTGTTCTGGTTCTTTAAACTTTCAATCTGATCCATAGATGTGCTTATAGGCTTCATTAATCCTCTCTACTATATTCACACATTTATAATGAATGATTACATCATCTATTTATAAGATGGATTGACTTCATCAAGTTTCACGTAAAACAATGTTAACTCTAAGATCAGGTTTACAACTTTACCTTGATCTCCTAGTCTGTGTCTTAAATCAGTTAGACTGATTAAAGCACTTGCATTCATGTTTCTTGTCCCTAAAGAAATTTCTTAAAAAAAAATCAAGATTCTATAAATATAATAAGACTATTTTATCTGACGTGGAGGTCAGATCCACTTTTTGTGGGCTGCAACTGACTTTCAATTTCTGACGGTCAGTTATGCTCTAAATCCAGTTGACTGTCTTTCAGGTTCCTTGCTTGAACTATTCTCTCAGTTTTCTCTTTGACTGTCTCTTGGGTTGTACTATATCTTTCATGTCGGGTTCCTCTTTATCCTTCTGACTTTGTATTTTTAGTGTACACACAAAATTGTGTCATCAGTTTTCTTTGTACTTAGCCATTTTTGGTGATCTCTTGTATCTTCATTTTTGGTTCGCTCTTTGTCCTGTCTTTCGGTGTATGCTTACCTAAAGTGTTTTTTCATACTAATGGAAAATTAATGTCATCACTATTGTCATTTGTTCTTGTAAATCCAATCTTGACTAAGTAATTATGTAATCTCTCATACCATGCTCTTGGGGATTGCTTCAATCCATACAACACTTTATGTAGCTTGCAAACCATATTTTTCTTTCTTGAATAAAAAAATCCTTCAGCTTGTTAAATGTATACCTCTTCTTCTAGTATTCCATTTAGAAATTCTAATTTGACATCTATTTGATATAATTTGAATCCCTTGTAAGCTACATAAGCCAAAAAATATCTAACTCCTTCCAATCTTGCAACTGGGGAAAACATCTCACCATAATCAATGTCTTCTTCTTGTGCATAACCTTTACATACCAGTCTAGCCTTATTTCTTATAACTTCTCCATGTTCATTCAACTTATTTCTAAATACCCACTTTGTTCCAATAACATTCTTGTCCTTTGGTCTAGGTACTAATGTCCATGTTTTGTTTTTCTCAATTTGTTCAATCTCTTCATTCATGGCTTGTATCCAATCTTCATTACCCAAAGCATCTTTCACTATTTTTGGCTCAAATTCACATAATAAGAATGTTTGAATTTTCAATTTTCTTCTTTTCATGACCTTTTAATCTTTGTCTCCAATAATTTGATCTGGTTTATGATGTCTTCTTACATACTTTTCTAGTTTAGGCCCTGGTCTTCTTTGCTCTTGTTGTTCATCCTCAGATTCATCATCAAAATTTATTTCAGGTTCCTTTTATGTCTCTATTTCTTCCTCAACAGTTTCCTCCTAATGTGTGACAACGTCTTTTTATGACTTGACATTTTCTTGCTGTTGCTCGAAAACATCATTCAGTTGTTTGACAACTTCTTTTTCTGGTTCAGGCACAATGCTGAGCTCTCCTTTGTTCATATAAACAAAAGACATGTAATCTTTAGGTTCTTTCTTGCATTCTGTTGGAAATTTTTCTTGTAGAATCCTATATAGCAGTAATTCTTGACTCTTATAAAACCCAAATTCTGATTAAGTCAAGAAACAAGTTCAATTAACGAGGATTAAATCCACCTTCAATTTGAGCTCCATAGGCTCAGGTGGGTGTACCTAACTTGATTTACTGTTCTTCAATAAATCATGAAGTGGATTAACTTTTCACAATGATCTGCTCCTACCTTTTACTGTAACATTTGATAATAAATCCAACAAATGTTAACAACCAATTTAATGCAAAGCTTCATAAGCCAGACTATGAAATTGATAAGAGAAAATACTAGTGAAATAAGGATTCTCATCCTTCTTCTTTTTGAGTTCCAAAATAAGGCAAGGATGACCTATTTACTGCCCTAAAGATGTAGTAGTTTTCAATAGGTAGGCTTAATATAACATAAAAATAAAAATGATAACAATTTGTGTATATATTTGATGGGAACCACACAACCTAACAAATCATACCATTGCCTTATCCAATGGTAATATCAAATATACATCAAATGGAAATCCTATAAATGATTACTGAATTAGACTATGCCTTACATAATCTATTCATACTTCTTAAAAAGAAGAAATAACTATCAAATCTCTTCCAATCTCCTACTCACTGAAACTATCTTAAGGATTTAATCTCTCCTTGAAAGAAACCTTAATACAGTTCGACACTCTGCCTTACAAAGTGATGGACTGAAATATCCTTAACAACCAATCCAAATGAGTATTAAAAATAGAAATAGAGACAACTATTCATTCAAATCATGCAAATCACAGGAAAGTACAAACATATATTGATATTAAAGCATCAAGTGCATATGAAATCAGAGCCAAAGAGACTGTTGGTTGTGTTTCGTGTTTTTGCTATTTTGCCCTGTTCTTTGCCTTGTTCTCTGAAAATTTTCAAGTTCTCTTTCTTATTCCTTGTCAAAATCCTGATAAACCCTGAAAAAACCCTAAGGCTAAATGTTAAACGATGCATTTTGAAACCCCTTAGCCATGTCTTTCTATTTCTTCATTACCTTTTTCAAGTCACTTAAGGCATGTTCTTTTAAGACAGGTCGCTTGATCGCATTACCAAAACTGAATATGCCAAAATGTCTCCCGACTTTGCTTTTGCCTTGTGTCGTGTAGTCTTGATAAAAAACAAAATGTTCCATCTATGACTCGAGACTTAGCGATTTCCTTGTAGTCGGGTTGTCACTTAATATCATGTTTTAAAGCTTTGAAAGAAATGGGACCCGCTTCAGTCGGATGATCGCTTGATAAATGGGAAAGTCAAAGAATTTTCATCCGACTTTGTGATTCACTTCATGTCGCACAGTTGCAGGATCAACTCAGTCAAACAGTTAGGCCTTTTCTTTAGTCGCGTGGTCTGGTGATAAAAAGATGGTTAAGAGATAACATTCACGACCATGCGACTAACTGTTAGATGTTAAGTAAAGTTACTCAGTCGGGTTATCGCTAGAAAGGGGCAATGACTCAGTTATTCAATGGACAAAAGAAAAAATGACATCTGCCAGAATGCTATTGGTTGTCATGTGATCGCTTGATGAAGAAAAATGATCAAGCGATAAGGAGACTTAAGTCATGTTACCCTCGGTCGCAAAGTCTCGTGATATTTTAAGGGTATGTGAAATTGTGAAACGATTAAAAGACAACCGTTTGATGAAGGAGTAAAGAGATCTGATGGTGGTCGCAAAGTCTCATGACAAAAGTTCCTTAAGGAAAAAGTGCTTCCGACTTAGTGGTTAAGGTATGTCGCGAGGTCGCTGCAAACAGAAAAAGGCACGTGCTTTCAGAAAAGGATTAAGTAAAGTCTATCACCTGACTCAGCGACCAAAGGGTTGTCGTGAAGTCTTTAAATGAGAAATGAAC
>MU224350.1:1174318-1199225 GCA_018584345.1 Thuja plicata | reverse complement strand
AATGATTTCAGGAAGCATACTATTTAGTTAAGGATTTGATACAGTGGTTTGGAGGTAACAAGGTAGTTTGTAAGGCAGACTATCCTAATTGTTTGAGCTGTAAGGCAGTTCAGTGTATTTTGTTTATCTCATTTCTTTGCTTATTATTGACTCTGCAGCCCAAAGGATAGGCACTGATTTAGGAACCTATTTGAATATCTATCTATGTCACATATGTTCTGAGTTTTCAAGCACCAAATCAATTTTAAATACTCTGTTACCAAGAACACATAAGCTAAAACTTGTTTAAAGGACCTCTGTCAGCAGGACATAGTCCATGTTATTGATTCCTTGAAGAGAGAATCACTTAGGTTGTCCCTCCTATCAAGAAAAGGAAGAAGGATTGAAATCCTTGTCTCACTGGTTATTGTCATATTTAAAGATTATGATTTGTATGGTTAAATCCTGTATATGATTATGCTTGATCATTTATAAGGAATTTTATGAGCTTGTTCAGTAGAGATACATGACAAATCAGTGTCCAAATTAACAAATACTGTGTTAACAGCCATCATTAAAGGTAAAACCTGCCTGAGTAGTTGTGGAACTCAAAAACGAAGAAGGACCTTATTCTAGTCCTTAGCAATTAGGCTTTTATTGTCTCTGAGTCAGGAGTAAAGGTTCAAGGTTCATATAGACATTTCAAGCATTGTGATTCATACAAGAAAAATCCCTAACAGAGACCACTGATAAACTTGATCAAAATACGCAGAACTAGCTTTTGTGGCATAAAATTCCCATCTCTACAAAATGATCCTGGAAGTCCTTTTATAGAAATGAGGATTGCAAGAAGATTCAGATTCATTTAGGGTAAGGGCTAAAAACAATCAAATACTTGACAAGAATAAATAATGTATTACAATAATAAACAATTCTGTGATCCATAAGTTGGGCTCAGTCTTAAAATCTTCCTGTATAATATGATTTGATACAGCCGCCATCCATCCTTGGAGAACAAACCCTGTAGAAGGAAAAAGAATGGAATGTCTTGCCTACATTTAATACCCTGATAAAGTCTTGGCTCTTCAAATCTACAAAATATCAAAAAGATCAGCCCTTCAAGAATAAAATCTAATCCCGGCCTCTACAATTCTGTAAAAGACCAGTCATTAATAGGAAAGAATAGAGACATGGATAAAACTTGATTAATAAACTTTCTAGGGCCCTAAAATAATATTATCTGTTCAAGTGCATTCAAAACCACCCAACATTCATTCTCTTAGCATCTAATAGGTGTACAAAGATCAAATTTTGTCAATTAATGCTCAATAATAAGACATGATCCACCGCTTAAAAACCCTAAGATAAATATTTGAATATTTTAAAAGAGGATTAAATGGTCACAAGTGGTGCAGACTTTGGTATCAACGATCAAGATCAAGACCTTTCTCTCTTTTAAAACTCAGCCATAGATCTCTTTTTAGGATAGCTGGGCTTTCCAACAACCTCCTTGGACATGCATTGCATGACACAATCACTCAATGGATAGATCTCAATCACCTTATCTTGGATCCTTTACACCTACCATCAGATCAAATTGAAATTGATGAATGTCTACCTCTATCTTTGTCCTTGGCCTTTAACTCACCTTTAATCTATACTTTAACTCTGGGTTTATCTAGAGATTGCACAACCATGTAATCTACAAGTCATTAAACATTTACCTTTACTCGGGTTAAGGCTAGAGATTACGTGCAAGCCATAAGATATTCTCTTCAATCAATGGTCTAGATCATTCTTTCGACAAACCTGTCTGATTAACTTGACTCAGGCTCTTAACTGTAGTCTATCTTGAGATTCAGTGACTAAATAAAACTCAAAGTCGCTGATCATTTCACTTAACTCAAGTTACATTAAGAGATTTAGTGTAGGCCCTTTGATCTATCTCATAATCAACGGTTCTGATTTAAACTAGTCTGATCAACATTAACTTTACCCGAGTCAAGCATCAGTCTAAAAACCACGCGATTGAAGAAATCTCTAAGACTCGAGAACATTTATTTAACTCTGGGTATATTGGGAGATTATACACATGACACATGATCATCCAACAAGTAACAAACATGATCAAATTTAGGAAAACCTTTCTTTAACCCTAATTTGAAAATGCCTGACCCTGATTAAATCTAGAGATTCAAAGATAACTATATCTCTGAATCTCGCAATACTTTTCGTAACCTCAGGTCTATTATGAGATCTAGTGCTGGCCCTTTGATTCATCTGTCCTTGGAAACATGTGGCTACATCATGTCAAATCTATGGAAACCTGACTCAACCTTAACCATAATTGACCCTAACTTTGGTCCATTACAAGATCATGCGACTGAAGAGAATGCCAAGTCGCCAGAACATATCTTAATGATGAACCATAAATGATTGAATGATTAAAGATGTTAGGTTGATGATCAACAAGATACAGAAAGTTAATGCAAGACATTAAATCAGTTAATGTATTGTATTTTCATTGATGTCAACTTGACATAATCTCATTGGTTATACACATTGTGTCAAAGAATTCAAAGAACCAGAGAGATAAAGGTTATGCTATCAGTAATGCATAAAAGTTTAGTATGCACTAAGTGACAACAAACACTGATGGTCAGTGCACCCCGACGGACAAAGAAACCCAAGAGGAAAGTCACAGTGATACCCAAGCAAGAATTACTAATGAGAAGAACCTAAGTAACCCAAGCATAAATTCACAGTGTTTCCTGACAGACAGACAACCCCAATGGAGATGCCTAAGGAGAACTGAAGTGTTGACCGAGCTAACAAGGAGTTAAACACCCAAAAGAACTGAAGTTTAGAAATGACAAAAGACTTAGCTGGAAAGAGCTAAAGAAGGAGTTAACTAGTTGTTAATATTGTTTTCATCGACAAGTTAAAAGCCAGAGATAAGAGAGAGTTTTAAAGATGTTTTATTCCAGTTGTCTAAGAGAAATCTACGGGATAAAACTGAAGTAATGCTTTAAAGAAAGAAAGGTGAGATTTATGGTTCACGTCAAGAACAAGAAAGACTAAAACCTAAAAAATAGTGAAATTATGTATATAAAGAGACAATATAATTCATTATAAATTAGGGGTTAATAGAGAAGAATATGTTGGAGAGATATTGGTGAAGAACAACTTCATACATTCCTGATCAAACAAGCTAAAGAACAGAGCTAAAGATTTCCACGGACACCGAGAAACAGAGAAGCACAACATCACCAAGTAGAAAGAAGTGGAGAAAAGGTATTGAAAGGAGACATTGATCAGAAAGGTATTATGAGCTTACAATAAATTTGAACATCTGTAAAGCATAGTTGTTTATATGAACAGATCATATACTATTTTAGTTTAACCATTGAATCAGAGAAGTCTCTTAACCGAGAAAGATCTAAACAAATCCTTTATATATTGAGCTACATCCCAAGGAGTATCAAAAGGTTAATTCATGAAGATAGAATAGTGAAATTCCAAATATCAAGTGATTAATTATTAGTGATAAATCCTCTAACAAGGTCGCACTTAATAGTGTGTTTGTAACCTTTAAAAGGGTTGGCCCTTCACCGAGCTCACTTTAGAAGAGTGAAAATTTTGGGTTACTAGTCCCAAGTGGTTTTTCCCCTTACAGGGTTTCCACGTTAAAAATCCATGTGTCAATGTGTTTATGAGTCATTACTTTAGTGTTTTGCATTACACATAACTAATCTTGATTGATTGATATACACTAAGTAATTTACTATATTTCGGTAAATGAAAGACTGCTAATCAATAAAGATAAAGAATAAGGTTTTACAGTGAACTCTGAGCTGTAGTTATTTGAGAAGATAATCTAAAGGCATTCATCTTGTAGGATTGAAGATAAATAGAGGCTTATAATTATGAAGTAAGTTTTTGGGTTAATTTATTGGAATATTTTTGAGGCCACTGATTCACCCCCTCTCATTTATTCTAACAATTGGTATCAAAGCTTGTGTTATTAGAAGGAAGGTTTCAAGACCTAAGAAAAATATCACAAGATGAGAAAACTAGATGTGCCAAAGTTGAACAAGGACAACTTTGCATCATGGAAAAGTAGGATAAGACTCCACCTATCAGGTATTGGAAATGATGTTACTCAATACTTGGATACTGAATATGTGTTGCCTACAGGACCTCACACAATTGAGCAATTAAGAGAAAAGCATGAGCATAATTCTATGATAATAGAAGTTGCTTCCTAACTCTTTGATGCTGAATTTGAAGATGTCAAAACTTGCACCTCTGCAAAGAAAATGTGGGATAAATTGAAGCTAGTACATGGAGGAGATGCTAATGTACTAAGAGCTAAGGAAGAAAGCCTAAGAGGTAAATCTTATGACCTAAGAATGAGAGGAGAAAATATCACTTAGTACAACTATAGAATAAAAGAGGTAGTCAATGATATATGAGGAATTGGAGGTGTACTTGAAGAATAAATAGTGGCAAGTAAAATCCTAGGAACCTTACTGCCTATATATGCTATTAGAGTATCTGCTATACAAGAAATGAGAGTAGTAGAAAACAATAATGTCACTCTAGATAGTTTGGTTGGTAGATTGATTTCATTTGAGATGAATAACTTTGATAACAGTGTCTTACGATCTATTGAGTCTACATTCAAATATTCTTTGAAAATAAGTAAGTCAAGTCATAAACACACTATGAGAAATGATAGTGAAAGTGATAGTGATGACCAAGATCTTGATGAGATTGAAGCACTAATGGCTAGAAGATTGCAAAGAGGAAAAGGTAGATACAAAGGTAAATTACCACGTGTATGTTTTAATTGTAAAGAGATTGGACACTTTGCTGCTAGATGTCCTAACAAAAGAAAAGATGACAAAAGTAATGAAAAATCATACGAAAAGAAGTTTGATAGAGGTGATAACATAGATTATCGCAGCAATCAAAAATTTGACATAAGAGATACCCAAGACTACAAGGAAAAAGGGAAGAAAGCTTGTTACCTTGCTGAGAACAAAGCTGGAGATACTGACACCAAATCTAATGAAGACATTGAGATGGTATTTGTGGCCATGAAGGATGATTCAAATGAAGAAGAAAGGTATGTAGAGACTACACTCATATCTAAGGTTAGTAAGAATGGTGTCTAGATTATAGATAGTGGCTGCAGTCACAACATGATCAGTGATAAACAAAGGTTTTAAACTTTTGAATACTATAATGGCGGATCAGTAAGAATGGGTAATGAATCACCTTGTCCAGTTGAAGGTAAACAGACCATAATGTTGAATAACCTGATCAAATATGAAAATGCATACTGGGTAAAAGGACTTAACTATAACCTATTGAGTGTTTCATAGCTGAATATCACAGGTCACTGAGTTGCATTTGAGAACAAAAAGGCAAAGATCTTTAATGAATCAGGAATTTTGATTGGAACTGGTGAATAGACAAAAGGTAACCTATTCTATCTTGATGATATAAACACTACTTATTTAATGGCTAGGAATGAAGACATATGGTTGTGGCATAAAAGGTTATATCCTGTGAATTTTGACAACATGATTAAGATAAGCAATAAAAGGAAAGTAGGAGGCTTACATAGCATGTCAAAGCCTGAGCATATCATGTGTAAGAATTGTTAAAAAGGTAAAATGACAAAGTATAGTTTCATGAGCAAAGCCCATAAATCTAATGCTATTCTATAATTAGTCCATATTGATCTATGTGGACCCATGAGAACAAAGATTTACTATGGTGATAGATATTTCATTCTCTTTGTTGATGATTATTCTAGAATGATGACAATTATGTTCTCAAAAGAAAAATCAGAAGCATTCAATGTGTTTAAATGGTATAAAGCTATGGTATAAAAACAATGTGGTAAAGAATTGAAATGCTTGATATCAGATAGAGGAGGAGAATTTATTTATGATGAATTCACTAACTTTTGCAATGAGCATGGAATTAAAAGACAGGTTTCTGCACCAAGAACACCACAGGAAAATGGGATTGCTGAAAGAAGAAACAAATCCATTGTTAATTGTGCAAGAACACTGATGATTGAGAAAAGCATCACTAAAACATTCTGGAGGGAAGCTGTTAGCAATGTTGTCTACACATTGATTAGAGTACAATTGAAGAAAGAAATCAAGAAGACACCTTATGAGCTATGGTATGGTTACACACCCAATGTAAGTTACTTTAGAATCTTTTGAAGTCAATGTTATATTTTGAAAGAAGATAGAAATGGAAAGCTTGACTCCAAAAGTGAAGAAGGAATATTTCTAGGGTATTTTAGCAAAAGAAAGGCTTATAAATGTCTTAACAAATCCTCTAACAAAATCATTGAAAGTGCAAATGTTAGAATAGATGAATATGTAGAGAAAAATGATGAGGAAAGAAGACAAGAACAAGAAGAATACAATAGGTTTGTTTACAGTGAAGAACCTGACACTCTGCCCGAGCAACAATGTATCACTCCTGAGAAATAGAACATTGCACCTGAGCATCAGGCTACAAATACCAAAATTTCTCAAAATGATGTTCTGAGTGATGGAGATCAGAATGAAGGTCAAGATGATGATCAGAATGATGGAAAAAGAGCTAAACTGATACTTTCCAAGTATGTCAGAAGACACCATCCACATAACCAAATCATAGGAGACAATTAAGTCACTAAACACTAGATGTTTAATTTGTGATTTTGAGCTTAAATTAGTTAATACTGCACTTGAAAATGAAGAATGGGTCAATGCGATGAATGAGGAAATATAACAGATTGATAAGAATAGAACATGGAAATTAGTACCTAGACCAGATGACAAGAATGTCATTGGTAGCAAATGGATATTCAGAAACAAGTTGAATGAGAATGGAGAAGTCACAAGAAAAAGAGCAAGATTAGTATATAAGGGGTATGCACAAGAAGACAGTATTGACTATGGAGAAAATTTTTCACCCATTGCTAGAATAGGAGTAAGAATCTTAATTGCTTATGTTGCATTCAAAGGATTCAAGGTATACCCGATGGATGTCAAATCTACATTCCTAAATGGAATACTAGAAGAAGAGGTATACATTGAACAACCAGAAGGGTTTGTTGATCCTGACAAGAGAAACATGTTTTGTAGACTATAGAAAGCCTTTCATGGATTGAAACAAGCACCTAGAGCATGGTATGAAAGAATTCACTCCTATCTCATAAGCATTGGATTTGTAAGAAAAAGTAAAAATAGCAATCTGTATTTAAAAGAAGATTTCAATGATAATATTCTGATTGCTAAAATATTTGTTGATGATATCATATTTGTGGGTAATGATATGTTATGTAAATATTTTTCTAATGAAATGAGAAAAGAGTTTGAGATGTTAATGTTTGAGGTGATCAAATTCTTTCTTGGTCTACAAATTCTTCAACAGGATGCAGGCATATATATCACACAATCCAAATACATCAAGGAAGTGTTGAAGATATTCAAGATGGAATATTCCAAGCCAGTTGGAACACCTATGGCAACCGGATGTAAGCTAACAAAATAAGATAAGTAAAATGAGGTAAATTAGACCTTGTATATATCAATGATTAGAAAAATAATGTATGTTGTTCATACTAGACCAGATATAGCACATGTAGTTGGAATAGTTGCAAGATCCTCTGCTAATCCCAAAGAATCACACTGTAAGATAAGATAATATTACATTTAAATATGATTTTTCTCATCTTACATTTTGGTGAACTCATGATAGACAACTCTTTATTTTTGGTGTTAGATTTACATCTTTTATGTTATATCTTACATACATATTAGATTAGCTTTTTTTATGTTCTTGCATTTACATTTTAAAAATTTAAAATCAAAATATTGTGTTTCCTAAATTAGTTCATTTACATTGCATTGGTGTACAAGCTTTACCACTTCTAGTCCTACTTATAGTATCGTGGTTAGAAGAAGCCCTAGACTTATGGGCTCCTTTGATCCCAAGTCTTCCTCTCCTTTCCTTAGGATCCCGGATGACAATTTGATCACTCATTATTCCAATCCTTCTATGGAGCATAAATCCTCTCACTCATCCCATGATGAGGATGATTCTTTAAGAGTTCCTCCTGAACAAGTGCAAAAAATTTCAACAAAACTTGTTAAAATGGGAAATTGGATTATTAAAATAAACCATAATCACAATTCCATCCAAGCTATAGAGGGTCTTAATAAATTCCTTTGTGATAGTGATCAAGGTATTAATCTCTTGCGTGGTATCACTCATATTGTGCATTTGAATGTTAAACCTTTAGCACAAGAGGCTCAAGATCTAGGATTCAATCCTCTTGTCACTAGTGAGGGACCTTCTTCTATTCCTTTACCTAGCATTCTTACTTATACTCCTCCTTTAATGACTACATCTCTCCCAATTTCATCTATTCCTGTGAGTTTTCCATCGGTATATCTGCCTACCTCACAACCTTTATAGCATAGTGTGCCTTTTACTTATTCCAATCCCCTTCCAACTATGGTTCCAAGTGTTCCACCAGTTGTGTCTTTGATTCCTACCACTTCCTACACTTTTCCTAGTGTTCCCAATATTTCTATGCCACCTATTTCTTCTAATGATTCCACGATTATTAGTTTGGCTCAAACTATGTCATCTTTACAACAACAACTTGCATCCTTAACTCAATCCAAGTTTAGCATTCCTACTTGTGACATGGGTAGTCCTTTATCCTTAGACATTATTTGTGCTACTATTCCTCAAAAAGCTGATATGCCTCATCTTGAGAATTACAATGGTGAAGGCGATCATGTTACTCATGCTAAAACATTTCAATTCCTTTGTAGTGATTATGCTCATGATCATAGGATTTTAGCTAAACTGTTTGCTAGGACTTTTCATGATAAGGCTTTGCAATGGTATTTTTCTTTACCTCCTTATTCTATTTATTCTTTTCCTAAAATTGCTAATATCTTCATTCAACAATTTCAAAATAACATTGCTCCACAAGTTTCCTTAACTGATTTAATGCATTGTAAACAAAACATTAAGGAAAAATTGACTAAATTTTATTGGTATATTTAAGCATTTGTATGCTCAAATTTCTTATCCTGTTCTTGATATTGATATTCAACATATGTTTATTTAAAATTTACAAAAGGATATTAGAGATAAGATTCTTCTTACTGAATTTACCTCTTTTCTCCAACTTTGTGCAACACTTCATCATTATCAATTACAAGTGAGTCAATTTGAGAGAAACACTCCAATGGATCCTATTCTAGTTGATAAGAGTGACACTTCTAATCCTAATAAGTTTCAGAAACCTAACAACTATATCAAGATTTATAAACAGATGAATGCAGTTGCTGATCAAGTTGCTGTTGCATCCAGCAATGCCACTTCTGCATCAACTTCTTTATGTATGAATTGTATGTTCACTCCTCTCTGAATCTTTACATTCTATTATGAGTAGGTTTTTAAGTGCTAATATGATTACCTTGCGTCCTATTCGACCTCTTCTCCCTACCATGATAGCATCAAAATCCTTTGATTCTAAAGCTTTTTGCCAATACCATCACCAAAATGGCCATAATACTGAAAAATGTTATTCTTTAAAGCATAAAGTTCAAGACTTAATTGATTCTAATGCTCTATCTGTTGATAATTTTGATGGTAATGGGAAAAAATCTATCTCTCCTCCTAATCAAAACCTTCAAATCTATACAAATCCTTTACCTACACATGATACTAATACCCTCGCTCAACCATCTTCTGTGAATATTGTTTATGATTCAAAGATAGATGATCTTAATCACATTGTTAATCATGTGGAGTGTGTTGTTTCATCTCAACCTACTATTCAAGATCTTTGTCCTCCACTTCAACTTCAAGTTCCACCTAAACCTAAAAAAAAACTAAGGATAAGCGACCTTGGGAACTTTCAATTACCTTTGATGATTCTGAGACTATTAAGGTTCCTGATGGTCCCCTTTATATTTATGCTAGGATTTCTAAGATACCTACGTGTGGTTGTCTTGTTGATCCCACATCTTTAATAAATTTTATTACTAAGGAAAACCTTTTTATGAAAAACCTACAACATGACTGTTATGATCCATCAGATGCATGGATCCAAACTTGTAATAGTTTTCTCTATCCTGCACTTGGTTCTATTAACTTACTTGTTGAACTTTGTGGCAAAGTTATAGATACTACCTTCATTGTCGTTCCTACTTTTGATCAATTTCAAGTCAAATTTAGTTTTCCTTGGATAACTGCTATGCATGCTATTGCTTCTCCTATTCATAAATGTCTTAAGTTCATTCATAATGGAGAAGTGAAAATGATTAATCATAGTTTGTATCAACCTTCTATGCCTAGAGATTGTGCTACTCTTGATTTCTTTTGGCTTTCATTACCTAATTCATGTCCTCCTCGCCTTGAAAACCTTTTTAATTCATATCAAGCCTATAAACATCACAAGATTGTCGAGTCAAGCATGCCTTAGATAGATCTTAATCGTGGTCTTTTGACCACTCCTTCTATACCTCCTTTATCCATTACTTATATCTCTATTACTCAACTTCCTACTGTCACTTCTCAGCCTACTACGAATCCTACCAATCCTCCTACAGAACCTGTGAAGGAACCAGTTGTTATTCCTCCTAGTTCTTCACATGTGTCAAACAAAGCAAAATGTAATAAATCTGCTAATGAACATCATAAGAAGCATAGAGCTAATGCTAGGGCCCGTGCTTCTTTTCTTTGAAATTATTTACCTTCTTTCGATCAACCTATGCCTGATGTGTTGGAAGAAGTTAATTTTCATAATGATGTTAAGATGAATGAGTATGATGATCCTATGCACATCTTAGATCCCATTTTAATTAATCTTGATGAGGAGGATACTCTAGATGATCCTCTTGATCTTAGTGATGAATATGAGACCATTTATCTTGATAGTGATTTACCTCATATGCTTTCAACTCAATTGATAATTACACCTAGTATCGAGCAACACAATTCTAAAGAGGATCCTTTTTTGGAACTGACTATTATTCCTACGGTATTGGATATAGTCCCTCTTGCGAGTTTCCCACCTTCCCTAAATGATATAAACTGAGATGGGGAGAGTAGGCGATGCGCTTGATTGGTTTGTCCTTCATTGTAGCCCTTTTTGTGTTTGCATGCTATATTGTGCTTCTCCTGTAATATGTTTTCTAAATGTTTTTTAGACTCTTTTATATGACCCTTGTTACTTTGTTGGTTCAAGGTGATAAAGGAATAAAACCTGTTGTATGATTCCTCTATACGCATCTTTACACTTCTATATGTAGTTTTCATGTTATGTTGTACTTGTGCTATTTTTTGTAAATGTTCTCCTTGTGTAGTCCGCTTGGATCTGTGACATGGTAGCACAAATTCTTTTTGGTCTCCATGTTGTGGTCCGAAAAGACTCTTCTTCATAACTCTTGAGTTTTCTTTCATCCATTGTGATTGTAGTTCTACTTTCTTTGGGGAATGATGTCAATTCATTTGCAATAATATCATATCTATATATACATGTTATCTTATGATCATATTGACCCCACAGTAGGTAGATCCCTTCTGTGTTCTTTGTATGTTTATGTTGTATTTCCCTTGATTTGTCTTTGTTTGGGGGCATCTCATAGTGGAAACATAATTAGTAGAGTTGTTTATGTTTGCGTCAAAGCCATTGCTCCTGTTAAAGTGTTAGCAATGACTTTAATGCGGGGGCATACACTCTACTCACTTTTTACACATGCACTTTAAAAATATTTTCAAAACTTAAAATTTTTTCCCTTTATGGATTAAAGACTAATCCTTAAAGCATGGATATTTTAGTTACACAGATATCTTGATACCTCCAGTTTCAATTTACAATGTTTTGATCCCTTAAGGTTGGAAGGTGTACTTAAGAACGGATCTCCCTAATGGATTTACTAGCGAGTAGCCACATTCACTAGGCGGTTCAACTCCATCTTTCCAGTTGCGCTGTTTCTTTGTGTGGTTCACAATGGGACATAAGTTCTCATTGGGCGAGGTAATCACACCCTCTCTTTTTCTCCTTAACTGGTGATTTCTCTCTTATTGTGATCTTAGGGTTGATAAAGACTTAAGTCCCTTGGGGGCTTGATGATTCCTTTGTCCGTTTTGATTTTAATAAGATTATATGTTCTTCATGATCTCCTTTACCAAGAGTTTGTGTCATGTCCATACTCTTGCTAAATGGGGACTAAATGTATAGTCAGAAAATGGAAGCACTTCCATTGTAGACTAGTTTAGCCTTCCAAGTAAGTGGTTTGGGGTCATGTCAAGTGCCTTGAATGGGTCCCTGACTTGGATCTAGCTTTTTCCCCCTATTCTGCCCCATTTCCACTTTTTCCAGCCTATTTCTGACACTCTAGAGTGAAAAATTGGGACTTTGACCTCAGGGTCAAGGTCGACCTAGGTCACAATTGACCTTTTTCAAGCCCAGGGTTCAAATTCTAGAATTTTAGGGTTTTTGAATGTCGGGCTTTGGAAAAAGTTAATTCCTGCTTCTGGGTTGGCTGTTTCATCTTCGGAACAACAAATCTTAAATTATATTTAATATAGGTCCTCTTCTAGGGGTATAGGTCTAATTGGAATTTAATTATCCTATGTAGGCCTCTCTAAAATATTGTACCCTAGTTTCATATAAAAGGAAGCTTTCTCCTCTCTTTCTCTAACCATGAACCACAAGCAACCATAACCATCGTCAAGCATAATTGCAAGAAATCAAGACTTGAAGAGTGAGATCCAAAGGTGAAGAAGAAAGATTTGAAGCAAGCCAAGTATCCATTGAAGCATTCATTCATTCTCAAGTATTCAAGAACCTCTCTCATCAAGAAGATCTATTGGTGGCCATTGAAAGATTCAAGATCCATGGAGCTCTCTTGTAGAATATTTCTCCATACACATTCCTCCATGCCTCTTCCTATTCAAAGACCCATTAAAGATTGGTGTTGAAGATCTATAAGAAATTTATTGGAGACATCCTACATTCTACATTCTACATTCTATATCCATTTGGTGCATGCATACTTGTGGATCCACAGATTCGAATCCGCCACAAGGACTTCTACAAGCAAGGTGAATTTTTTTATTTACTTTTTTTTACTTGTGAAAATTCAATTATACTTTGAGGTTAATTCCAAAACCGGGGTTTGACCAAGGCAAACCCCTCCCCCCAAACCAACAATCCACTTTTCTTGTAGGTACAGGTTCAGAACAATAGATCAGAGTGCAGATTTAGATACCCTTTTTAGCAAACTTTCAGGATCCAAAAACAGATTTCCTGTCGAAGAATTTTTAGGTCGATTCTGCCCTAGGTCGGAATAAATTTTTTTGGGTCAATGGTGACATTGACTTGAGGTTCAAAATGAGAATTGTCAGAACAGAAAAATATTTCTGGGTTTTGTTCGTCTCTGCGTTTCTGTTCCAGATATGGTCTCTGATTTTCCAAAAATTGAGTGCAGACCCCCAAAAACAACATTCTTCAGATCTACAACATTGCAAGGTTAGTACTTTTCTCCTATACATTTCAATTAAAATTATTAATCTTTATAAACCTATCATCTAAATCAAATAAATAAATAGGTATTCAAGATCTTCTTCTTTTCTCTTATTTCCAAATGATTGATTCATTTATGCATTAATCCTTCCTTTGGTATTTAATCAATTTGGATCCTTCATTTGTGTATCTAGGGATAAAAGGAGAGCATATTATTTACCCCCTACATTTCAAATACATTCTATTTCATATACAAACATTCTTTAAAAGTAAGATAACAAAAATCATATACATTCTATTTCATGTCAGGTTCACCAAAATGTAAGATAAGAAAATATTACATTTAAATATGATTTTTTTTATCTTACATTTAAAGAATATTTGTATATGAAATAGAATGTATTTGAAATGTAGGGGGTAAAAAAGATGATCTCCTTTTATCCCTAGATACACAAATGAAGGATCCAAATTGATTAACCCCAAGGGAAGGATCAATGCATAAATGAATCAATCATTTGGAAATAAGAGCAAAGAGGAAGATCTTAAATACCCGTTTATTTATTTTATTTAGATGATAGGTTTAGAAAGATTAACAATTTTAATTGAAATGAATAGGAGAAAAGTACTAACCTTGAAATTTTGTAGATGTGAAGAATGCTATTTTTGGGGGTCTGCACTCAGTTTCTTGAAAATCTGAGACTAGACCTAGAACAAAAATGCAGAGACAAACAAAACCCAGAAATATTTTTCTGTTCTGACATAGTTCTGATTTTGACCCTAAAGTCAATGTCACCATTGACCTAGAATTTTTGATTCTGACCTAGGGTATAATTGACCTAAAAATTCTTAGACAAGAAACCTGTGTTTTTGGATCCTGAAAGTTTGTTGAAAAGGGTATCCAAATCTGCACTCCGATCTGCTATTCTAAACTTGTACCTGCAAGAAAAATGGATTGTTTGTTTGGGGGGTGGGGGAGGGGTGTGCCTTGGTCAAACCCCAGTTTTGGACTTAACATCAAAGTATAATTGAAATTTTGTAAGTAAAACAAATTAAATGAACAAATTCACCTTACTTGTAGAAGTCCTTATGGCAGATTCGAATCCGTGGATCCACAAGTATGCATGCACCAAATGGATATAGAATGTAGGATGTATCCAATTAATTTCTTGTAGATATTCAACACCAATCTTCAATGGGTCTTTGAATAGGAAGGGGCTTGGAGGAATGTGGGTGGAGAAATCTTCAATAAGAGGGCTCCATGGAGCTTGAATCCTTCAATGGCCACCAATGGATCTTCTTGATGAGAGAAGTGCTTGAATGCTTGAGAATGGATGAATGATTCAATGGCTACTTGGCTTGCTTCAAATATTTCTTCTTCACCTTTGGATCTCACTCTTCAAGTGTTTGTCTTAGATTACTCTTGCTTATAGTTCATGGTTAGATAAAATGAGAGGAGAAAGCTTCTTTTTATGTGAAACTAGGGCTCAATCTTCTAGAGAGGCCTACATAGGAGAATTAAATTCCAATAAGACCTATACCCCTAGAAGAGGACCTATATTAAATATAATTTAATATTTTTTGTTCCAAAGACCAAAATAGTTGACCCAGAAGCGAGAATTAACTTTTTTCAAAGCCCGACATCTGAAAACCCTAAAATTATGGAATTTGAACCTTGGGCCTAAAAAAGGTCGATTGTGACCTAGGTCAAGGTTGAGGTCAACCTTGACCCAAAAATTTTGACCTTGACCCTAAGGTAAAAGTCCCATTTTTACAGTCTGGAGTGTCAGAAATAGGCTAGAAAAAGTGGAAATGGGGCAGAACAGGGGGAAAAAGTCAGATCCAAGTCAGGGACCCATTCAAGGTGCTTGAAATGACCCCAAACCACTTACTCGAAAGGATAAACCAGTCTACAATGGAAGTGCTTCCATTTTCTAACTACACACACATGACTGCTATCAAGATAATTTTGAGATATCTAAAGAACACCGAGGACTATGGCTTATGGTATAAAAGAGAAGGAAAATTTGAGCTTCAAGTCTAGACAGATGCTGATTGGGCTAGAAACTTAGATGAAAAATGAGCACAAGTGGAGGATCATTATTCATGGGTGACAGAGTTGTCATATTGATAAGTAAGAAGCAAGGATGCATCTCACAGTCTACTACAGAAGAAGAATATGTGGCTGCTACTGCAAACTACTCTAACATTGCATGGATCAAATAGTTACTGGAAGGTATGAATATGAAAATTCTTGAACTAGTGATTATCTATTGTGATAATAATATTACAATAAACATTTCTAAGAATCCAGTCATGCATTCTAAGACTAATCATATTGCAATCAAGTATCATTACTTAAGAGAAAAAGTGCAAGAGAAAGAGGTGATACTAGAATATGTTCAATCCAAGGAACAATTAGCTGATATATTCATAAAGCCAATGCCTAAAGATACATTTGAGTGCCTCAGAAAGAGACTAGGGGTCTGACCCTTGTCTATTGGTCAGTATGATGAATACAAGGTTGCATCAGCCTACACATAATCAGAAGATCATTCATTTTTATGCAAGCAAAGAGATGGACTACAAAGATACATCAGTACATAGAAAGGTACATATCTGCATCAAATACCAGAGTCAATGTATTACTGATGGATAGGGAAATTCAAGGAGTTTATTATAAAAAGGAGAAAGAATATACTTTGGCATTATTGTCAAAGGGAGAGAATATCAAGTTGGGAGAGAGTATCTTGAGAATATCTAGATGGGAGAGATGACTTGAGAGAGATGTAACCTGTAAGGGAGAGAATATCCAAAGGGAGGGATTACATATGAAATATTCATCATAACTATCACGAGGGAGAGATGACTTAAGGGAAAGAATATATCTATATTATTGTAGGATATAAATAAAAAAATAAATAAATAAATAAATATATATATGGTTGTGTAGGGGGTGTGTGTGATATGGTGGTTGATAGAAATGTGTGGCCTCCTAATCCGAGACAAGGAGATCCCAATTGATTAATCTAAAGGAGACAATCAATGCAAAAAGAAATCAACTAGTTATGGATAAAGAGGGGAAGAGGATATAATTCCTTGATTACAAAGTGAAACAATAGATCTAAATTTATTTAAACCTTAATTGAAATGAAACAATTACCTTGGAATGTAGCAGATATGGAAAAGCCTATTTTCTGATGTCTGTGTTGAGTTTCAGAAAATTTTGCAATTGGATCTGGAACAAAAATGCAGAGATAGACAAAACCTAGAAATATTTTCCTTTTCTGAGTCAGGTTGACCTTGACCTTTTTGTGGGGGCACAATCATACCCCACAATGTCAACCTTGAGCTACACTACTCTGACATAAATTTTGTTCACACATCCCAGAAGTTGGCCAAAAAGGGTATCCAAATTTGCTCTTAGATTTGCTTTCCTGTACCTGTACCTTCAATAAAAAAGGTTTTGTTTTTTGGGGGAGGCATTTGCCTTAGTCAAACCCCAATTTAGGAATTAACCTTGAAATCAATAATTGAAATAGAGAATGCTAGCAAGTAGTAGAAGTAGATCTAACAATGAAGCTATCATATTCAATATATATGCAATTGTATTTTGGATGTAAACAAGTATGTTAATATGAAAGCTTGGAATCAATATTAGAAACCATAAACCTCTATGATTGTATGCTTGGAATTCACCTTTAATAAAGAATGAATGAATCTTGAGGATGCACAAAGGATCTTGAAGGAAGATCACACCAGCATGATGGATAGATCCAGGGTTTGAATGATGAATCTTGAATGCTTGAACCAAATCCCTTCAAAGGATTGAATGCTTGAATACTTGATCTTCAATGGAGAACTTAAATTATTGGGAGGAAGAATTTAAAACCTTTATTGGAAACTTGAAATCTTGAAAACATGTATAATAATGGATACCTGAAAGTAGATAATAATGTGCTTGTCTCCAAGTAGATGATTTTGGCTTCTTCGTCCAAATGAGAGGAGGAAAGATTCCTTATATAAAAGTCTAGGAAACAATCTTCTAAAGAGACCTACATAGAAGAATTAAATTCCAATTAGACCTATACCCCTAGGAGTGGACCTATATTAAATATAATTTAAGAGTCATGGCTTCGGAACCCAAAACAGCCGACCCGGAAGCAGGAAAATTACCTTTTGAATGTCCCTTGACAACCAAAAAAATTTCCAATTGGAAAGGGGGACCTGGGTCAAGGTCGAGGTTGACCCTGACCTAGGTTGGAGTTGAGGTCAAACTTGACCTAGGTTAAGGTTGAGGTTGACCTTAACCCAGGGAGTCAGAACCCCTTGAAAATGTGCCAGGTGGGATAAACAATGTCCGGAGAGGCCCATTCAGGGTCCTAAATAGGCACATAAGATGCAGAAGGGGCATAAATGAGAGGACACCATGGAAATGGCCCAAAATAATCCCTAAGAAGAGTTAAATTCTCTTAACATGGAAGTGCTTCCATTTTAAGATAATACATTAAGCCCCCACTTTAGCGGGAGTATGGAAATCAAACATACTCACGGTAAAGTTAGAAGAAAGATTCTGGTGGATCACAACGAGATAGAAAATCACTTAGTCAAGGACATGAGATCCGAGGCCAAGGATTCTAACTCAACATACATGCACAAGGGTACAAAAGAAGAGTAAATAATCATAGAGAACATAAATGACTACATAAGCAAGATAAGAGCAACACTATAAATAACATGGCTTCATGATCTTAACCTACTAGCATGAAAGTGAAAGAGAGAAAAGAGAAAGTGATTAACTAACCTAGTAAGATTCCCACCTTACCATGAATCACCAAGGAGGGAGAGCCCAAAAGGTTCACCCATAAATTGTGCTTTGTAATTGTAATGTGTCTTCTGACGGCTTTTGGAATACCCATAGATCCACATTCTTGTATCACTATGGAATATAAAATGCGTGTCTCTTCAATATTTAGCAACTTATGTGCATTACCTTCCAAGGATTTAGCATATTTTGAATTTGAAAATTTGTATCTCTTCAGGATTTATCAACTTATGTGTGTTACCTTCCGAGGATTTAGCAATAATAAAAGTAAAAATAAAAATGTGTGTCTCTTCAAGATTTAGCAAGTTATGTGCATTACTTTCCAAGGATTTATCATGTTGTAAAATGTAAACTATGTATAAGGGAGACCCTATATATGGCCCCTCCTTATCATGGCTACCTAATAGATAGGATAAGGAAGAGAAAAGAGGATACCTACTTCACAAAGTAAGGAGATATCCTGTTAACAACAATGTATACTATAATCTTAGCGAAGAGTATTGACCCTTACATCTAAGAGCATATATAATAGTGAAAAGGATATGTCACTTATGGAAAAAGGATCCTCAAAGAGGAAGAGATATTATCAATAAGACCCCTACCATAGAGGAGTGCTTAGAATAAAATATCATCTTTCAAAGAAAATTAAAGTGGGAACAAAGATTCAATCATCAAGCCCCCTGCAATAAAGAGGAAGTGGAATCTTTGAATGAAGGAAACAAACTCTAAACAAAAGAAAAGGAAAGAGTTTATAAAGAACATAATTTTTAAAATAAAGAAGAGCTGATGCCCTAGGAAAATCACCTCTCATATAAGAGGGTATCCATAGCAAAACATAAGTCTTTATAAGGAAATAATTTTGCAGAATAAATAAATG
Organism: Thuja plicata; assembly: GCA_018584345.1. Taxonomy (NCBI): domain Eukaryota; kingdom Viridiplantae; phylum Streptophyta; class Pinopsida; order Cupressales; family Cupressaceae; genus Thuja; species Thuja plicata. The sequence continues at coordinate 1,179,971 of MU224350.1, read as the reverse complement.
ACACTAAGCTAAGGAAAGTAGATCCTTAAACAGAGAGAGAAAGATGGAAAAACCTTGCCCCCAGGGATGAAAGCAAGGGATATACCAATCATATAAAGAAATACTATAAAGAGATGTCTTTTCAAAACAAATGTCCTAGAAAAGATATCATGAATATTAGAAGAGGGCTATGAATGATTATGAGCAAAGGAATGAATGTATCATAATTCAAAACCATAGGGATAGAATATATAAAGAATAACCAATTAGGCTCAAAACACAATACATGCTAAAAGCGTAATGGATCCTAGAAAAAATGGAATAAATACCTCTTGCCCGCTAGTGAAGAGACAAGAGGGAGAGAGATCTATATTATTGAAGAATGAGGGGTATAACCCATATGGAAATTATGAAGAAATTGTAATACCGCACGAGATTGAGATATAATTCCTAAAGCATCTCTTTCTCTAACATACATCTTAAAATGCACGCAATCAGAAAGTAAATGTGTATTACTATAATGAAAAGGACATTTATACTTGGAGAGAGAGCATCTTTCGGCATAGGTTTAAATATTTCTTTCTTAGAATTAATTAACTGAACATATACCTTCTTAGCCACATCTTGAGGGGTATCAAGGTAATCTAAGGAAGGTGTTGGAAGAAGAACATGAAGAGGAGGGAGAAAATCAAAATCAACCACCTTAAGTTGAGATAGAGGAAATCCTAGACCATTATTATCTTGTTTAGGGGATAGATGAACCAAATATTTAATACCATGTTCATTAACACCAAGCCCTAAACCCTTATAACCTTTTTTAGCCACCATATTGTATCATGTGGTGTACATATCTTGTAAAGCATCTACAAGAGGTGATTTTTTATGGTGATCATGAGATAATGTTGTGTATGGTGGACTGATAGGTTTAGAAGAAGTTTTTTTGCTCTTCCCTTTAATATCATCATGGATCGGATAAGAAGAGGAAGGTAAATCAAAGAATTCTTAAACATCTGCATCATGAACCATAGTTTGAGCCCCATCATGAGTGTAGGAAGAAATAGGAATATAAGATGGAGAAATAGGAGTGGGAATATTAGGAATTGGATTAGGAAGGATAGTATTAGGATTAGGAAGATTAGGTAATGGGGTATCATCTACCAAATTCTTCACATAATCCAAAAGAGAAATAAGTCCACTACACAAATCCTTAATAAAAGTTTTAAAAGTAGGAAGACTAGTATTAGTTAACCTCAAAATAGCATAGGAAAGTGAAACATGAAGAGTAACAAACATAATGAAATGGATGATACTTTCATGAACATTATAAGTACTATAAAGAGATGCTAAAAGAAGAATAATGAGGAAAATAACCATACCCCAAAGCATCTTAAAGATCTTCATAGTGAATGAAATGAAAGAAATATTTTTGTATTTTTATGAGTATGTAGATGTTTTTGTATTTTAAAATTCAAGAGCATGAAATAACACTAATTTAATATATATGCAAAATCTAGTCTCTAAGGAAAAGAGGAAAAATGTCTAACACCAAATAGAAACAGTTGTGTATTGCGGGTTCACCAAAATGTAGGATATATATATATATATATATATATATATATATATGGTTGTGTAGGGGGTGTGTGTGATATGGTGGTTGATAGAAATGTGTGGCCTCCTAATCCAAGACAAGGAGATCCCAATTGATTAATCGAAAGGTGACGATCAATGCAAAAAGGAATCAACTAGTTATGGATTAAGAGGGGAAGAGGATCTAATTCCTTTATTATAAAGTGAAAAATAATATCTAAATTGATTTAAACCTTAATTTATATGAAACATTTACCTTGGAATGTAGCAGATCTGGAAAAGCCTATTTTTTGATGTCTGTGTTGAGTTTCGGGAAATTCTACAGTCGGATCTGGAACAGAAATGCAGAGACGGAAAAAACCTATAAATATTTTCCTTTTTTGAGTTAGGTCAACCTTGACCTTTTTATGGGGGTGCAATCATACCCAACAATGTTGACCTCAACTTGCACTACTCTGACAGAAATTCTGTTCATGGATCTCGGAAGTTGGCCGAAAAGGGTATCCAAATCTGCTCTTAGATTCACTGTCATGTACCTGTACCTACAAGAAAAATGGTTTTGTTTGTTGGGGGAGGGGTTTTCCTTAGTCAAACCCTGATTTATGAATTAACCTTGAAATCAATAACTGAAATAGAGAATGCTAGCAAGTAGTAGAAGTAGATCTAACAATGAAGCTATGATATTCAATAGATATACACTTATATTTCAAATGTAAATAAGTATGTTAATATGAAAGCTTGGACTCAATATTAGAAACCATAAAACTCCATGATTGTATGCTTGGAATCCACCTCAAAGGAAGAATAAATAAATCTTGAGGATGTACAAAGGATCTTGAAGGAATATCATACCACCACGATGGATAGATATAGGGTTTAAATGATGAATCTTGAATGCTTGAACCAAATACCTTCAAAGGCTTGAATGCTTGAATCCTTGATCTTCAATGGAGAATTTAAATACTTGGGAGGAAGACTTGGAAACCTTGATTGGACTCTTGAAAGATTGAAAACATGTAGAATAATGGATACTTGAAAGTAGATAATAATGTGCTTGTCTCCAAGTAAATGATTTTGGCTTCTTCGTCCAAATGAGAGGAGGAAAGCTTCCTTATATACAAGTCTAGGGGACAATATTATAGAGAGGAATACATAGGAAAATTAAATTCCAATTAGACCTATATCCATAGAAGTGGACCTATATTAAATATAATTTAAGATTTGTCACTTTGGAACCCAAAATAGCTAACTCAGAAGCGGGAAAATGACCTTTTGAATGTCTCCTGACAGCTAACAAACTTTCCAATTGGAAAGGGAAACCTGGGTTGAGGTTGAGGTTGACCCTAACCTAGGTCAAGGTTGAGGTTGAACTTGACCCAGGGAGTCAGAATCCCTAGAAAATGTGCCAGGTGGGATAAACAGTGTTTGGAGAGGCCCAATTAGGGTCCTAAATAAGTATAGAAGATGCATAAGGGGAAAAAATGAGAGGAAAACATAGCGATGACCCAAAACACCCCCTAAGGAGGGATAAACACTCTTAACATGGAAGTGCTTCCATTTTAAGATGATATAGCTGTCAAGGAAAAAGAGATGATCAAGGAGAGGACAGTCAAAGGGAGAGACAACATAAAGAAGAGATTCTACAACACAGGGAGAGACAAAAATAGAAGCTACTACATCTATCTAGTGAAGGGAATGAAGATTGAAGAGAGCACTCTACAAGAAACAAATATAAGCTATAATGAGCTTACCAAGAGCTAAACATTTGTATTGGTTATAGTCCAATAAATTTGGTAGATTGATGAACTACAACTGATATATTTCATATTGTATTAGTAGTAATGTAGTGTGTTGCAATCAATGCCAAAGGGAGAGATTGATGAACCATAACTGATTGAATGATTGAAGATGTTAATTTGATGATCAAAAAGCTGTAGAAAGTTAATGCAAGACATTAAATCAATTAATGTATTATATTGTCATTGATGTCAACTTGATATAATATTATTGGTTATACACATAGTGTCAAAGAATTCAAAGAACCAAAGAGATTGTATAGTCAGAAAATGGAAGCACTTCCATTTTAGACTTGTTTAGCCTTCCAAGTAAGTGGTTTGGGGTCATGAAAAGCACCTTGATTGGGTTCTTAATCTTGACATGGCTTCCCCCCTATTCTACCTTTCTATCCACCATTGTCTGACCTGATTTCTGCATTCTAGGATACAGACCTGTATTTTTGGGATTTAGGGACAGGGTCAACCTCCTAGGACAGGGTCGACCTCGACCCTGACCTAGGACAGGGTTGACCTCGACCTTGACCTAGGACAGGGTTTACCTTGGTCCTGACCTAGGACAAGGTCGACCTTGACCCTGTCCTAGGGTCCAAATCCCAGGAATTGTCAGATTTCAGATGTCGGTCTTTGCAAAAGTCTATTCCTGCTTCCGGGTCGGCTGTTTCAGGTTCTGAATCAGTTGATTCCTAAATTATATTTAATATAGGTCCTCTCCTAGGGGTAAAGGCTTAAATTGTGATTTAATTATCCTATGTAGGCCTCCTTAGAAGACTGTGCCCTAATTTCATATAAAAGGGAGCCTTCTCCTCTCATTTTCTCTAACCATGATTAAGCATCATTACGCAATTGAGAAGGATTTTCAAGTGCAATTCAAGAAAGCTAAGGAGAAATATTTCAAGCAAGCATCCATCCATTCTCAAGAATTCAAGCATCCACTTTCATGAAGGAGATCCATTGGAGGCCATTGAAGGATTCAAGCTACATAGTGCCCTTTTGGTGATCTCTCCATCCACCTTCTTCCAAGCTTCTTTAAAATTCAAGAACCCATTCAAGACTTGGTGTTGGAGATCTACAAGCGATTGATTGAAGACATCCTACATGATAAATTCTACATTCTATATCCATTTGATGCATACAAACTTGCGGATTCACAAATTTGAATCCGCCACAAGGGCTTCCATATAAGCAAGGTGAATTTATGTGTTTACTTTGTTTATCTTTTCAATTTCAATTATATATATTTGAGGTTAATTCCAAAATTGGGGTTTGACCAAGGCAAACCCCTTTCCCCAAACAAACAAATATTTTTCTTGTAGGTACAGGTTCAGGACTATAAATCTGAGGCCAGATCTGGATACCCTTTTCGGATTTCTTTCAGACTGTGCGAACAGGGACACTTTCAGAGTTGAGCAGTTCAAGTTGGCAAAAGTGGTATAGGGTTGACCTTTTTCATAATATGACATCAAAACGGGAAAAAATTTCTGGGTTTTTGTCATCTCTGCGTTCTGGTTTGGTATCAACTGTCAGCATCTCCAGAAATAGTCTACAAATCTCAGAAAACAACAATCTTTGATTTGCACTATTTTAAGGTTGGTACTTCATCTCATCCATTTCAATTCCTAGAAATATCATATACATTCTTTTCTAAAATGGGAATTTAAGATATTTCCTCTTTGCTCTCATTTCCAAATTATTGATTCATTTGTGCATTGATCCTTTTTGGGTTGAACAATTTGGATCTTTCATTTGTGCATTTGAGGTTGAAAGAAACATTTTATCTTCCCCACACATCACACAAACATCCACTTATTTCAAATGTGACATCCATTTCATATGTTACATATTAGTAACATTTTTATATGTTACATTTTGGTGAACCCGTGATAGACAACTCTTTCTTTTTGGTGTTAGATTTGCATCTTATGTTAGATCTTACATGCATTTAAAAGTAGATTTATTTTATGCTCTCGCATTTATATATCAAAAATTACAAATCACAAATTTCTTTACAAAATACAAAAACATTTACATTTTTCATACTTATAGATTTCATTTGCATGCATTTGGATGTATTTAAATCTACTTTCTATGCATTTCTTTATTCATTATCATGTTGCACAAGTTGTTTCAAGTGTTTTCCAAACATCCTTCTATAACTTTTGTGATAAAACAACATCCTCGTCTTACCTTACCATTGAATGATGTTACACCTAGAAAGACTTTATCTAGTGTGTGTTATGTTTCTTTATCCTCTCTTGTATTACCTTGTAAGGATATATTAGAGCAAGAAGATG
>MU224350.1:1130050-1152657 GCA_018584345.1 Thuja plicata | reverse complement strand
ACCCACATCATCCTAGAAAAATCATCAACAAACAAAATAAAGTACCTTTCACCATAGTATGATCTTGTTTGAGTAGGACTGCATAAATCTGTATGCACTAAGTCCAACTTGTTTTTAGCTAAGGTCTGCTTGCTTCTGAAGGAACTCCTTACATGTTTACCCATAACACATTCCCTGCAAATTGTGTCAATTGGTCTTGCAATGCTTGGTAGGTCTCTATCTGCCTTGACATTACTGATCTTTAATATATTGTCAAAATTGATATGACATAGTCTCTTGTGCCATAACCAACTGTCATCCACTTTTGCAACAAAAAAAATTACATCTGAATTGAGCTGAAAAACATTACCTTTTGTTTTAGAGCCTGATGCAATCATGTCTCCATCCTTGTTGCTAATAATGCACTTGTTTTCCTTGAACTCCAAATGATTTCCTTTGTCAAGTAGCTATCCAACACTTAGTAGATTATGATGTAATCCATCAACATATAGAACATCATATGTCTTTTTATTTCCATCCAAGGTGATGGATCCTCTACCTATGATAGGTTTAGGAGTGTTATCTGTAAATCTAACCATACCACCTCTGTATTTGTCTAGATGAACAAATCTGTCTTTGTCACCTGTCATGTGATGCGAGCATCCACTGTCAATGATCCAATCAGTTTTGACATCTGCTTTGAAAATTAAGGCTAATTCATGATCTTCTTCTTTATCTGCAATGTCCATATCTTTGAGCAACCTTTCCATGTCTTTAAGGGCAATGAATCCAATTTTATCTTCTCCTAAATCTTCATCAGTTACACCTTCTTTAGCACGGTAACATTCCTTCCTATATTTAGGTTTGTAATCAGGTCTGAACTTCTTGACTCTTGTGGGACACTTAGATGCAAAGTTACCAATCTTATTACATGAAAAACACTTGAATGGAAGCTATCCTTCATACTTTCCTTTTCCTTTCTTTTCTCTCTTAGTAATCATGGCAATTATCTCTTCTAGCTCTTCATCAGTTTCTTCATTCTCATTATGACTAGAGATGTGTGAGGATTGTTTACTGTGGATTGAAGCTTTGAAGGCTGTTTCATTCTTAGGTTCAGTCTTCAATCTTGATATCTCAAATGTAGAGATTTTTTCTGATCAAAGTCTCTCTCTTGAAGTCTTTAGAAAACTACATGGTCTCCTCTAGAATGTTGATTTTGCTTTCATAGTCTGCTGCCAATGTAGTCATTAACTTTTCCATTATGTCTTCTTCTAAAATTTCTCCTCCATTGTTTGTAGCATTATCCTTTGCAAGGTCTTTTAAAGATGGAATATCAACTTCTTGTGTAGCAATATCAAAGATCTCAAAGCCAACACATTATAGATGTGTTATCATTTTGTTCTTCTAATCTAGATATTTCTCTCCATCAAAATTAGGACTCTCTTTTCTAAAGTATGCCATCTGATCTACCTTAAGCTATTAGGCTTTCTGTCCAAGGCACTTGGCTCTGATACCAATTGTTAGAATACTTTAGGGATAACTGAGAGGGGGGGGGGGTGAATCAGTTATCAGCAACTTTAAATCTTTTATACCTAATAATCCAGATTGATATAAATTAAATGCACATTCAGATAACACATTAAACAACACATCAATTTGGTTATGGGGAAACCAAATGGTAAAAACCCCGGTGGGAATTAGTACCCACAAAGAACTATACTGTTTATAGTAATCCCTGTTAAAAGATATTTCAGCCCTGTTAGGAGTTGTTCATTTCAATGCAGTAGTATAGTGACCTGGTTAAGGGTTTGACCCTGTTTGGAGTCTTTTACAATAACCCTGTTAGGGGTGGTGGATTCACTCTCCAAGGACTCACTGTCCAAGTGGTGAAGGCTGCAACCTTCTGGTTATTTGATACACGCTGTATCAACAAGGTGAACTACAATTTGTGACACTGCTTGTCTGATCAGTTCCTTTTGTGTGCTAATGCTTTAACCTCTTATAAAGAACTACAAAAATCTTCTCTATATTCTAAAAGCTCTAACTTCAATATCTATATTATCAACATATGATAAATATACCTCTGCTGCTTTAATACTCTACTCTGCTTTTCTTATCTCTGGCTTTCGCAACTCTTCTTATCACAAATGACCTTCTATAAGTACATTCTCAAAGTATGAGATCATGGGACCTGTAAGACAACTTTTCATAACATCCTTGTCAGCTCTACTAAGTGCGCAAGCATAATTACAATCGTGTAAGTATAAACTGAATAGATGCCTCGCTTGACTAAGTCAGCTTCACCAATTTAACCATAACTTTGCAATATTCTTGAAACACGTTTGGCACCTTTGGATTAATATCACCAACTCATAACTAATCATGAATATACACACACATATCCTAAAGATAGGCGCAACTCAAGAATACATCACATATGTTGGCCTTAAATTGTTATACTCCCAGAACTGTAATCGCCAATAACAGAATTACATATCTTTACTGAAACCTCATATCTAGTTTTGCGTGTATGAAAATAGCATAATAAACATGTCAGCAACATGTATCTATCCACACAAGTCTTCATGTCATCATATGGATAAGTACATACAGAAGTACTATTGTGTATTATATGTTGTCATCAATGACAAACATACAATCAATCAACTGTTCAGAATCAAATCTCCAACAAAAAGTTCATGGAGTCACTCAAGAAGATCTTGACAAAGCTAGAGATGCCAAGATAGCAAAAGAACTTGAGAAAGTTGAATATATCTAGAAGAAGAAGAAAGTAGAGAGAACGTCTACGCCCTGTACTGCCATTGACTTAGACTCATCTCCACTTTCTACACCAATCAAGAAGACTAGAGGAAGAAAACAAGCACCCATAAATCACCCATCCTCAAGGATCACTCGGAGCAAAGAAAAGAATACTCAAGCTCCTCCTGAAGCAGGATTTAGACCTAGTCTAAATATTTTGAAGAACAAGATTGTAAATGAAGGGAGATTAGATACACTTTCTAAAGTCTATGATAAGTATCAAGAAATAGATAAGACTGAGATACATTCCATGATCATATATCATCTGATCAAGTTTAAGAAGACAGTTCTTGAACTCAAGACAGTGATACCAGATTAGTTATGGAGCATATTAGAGATCATTAAAAGACATGCAATAGAGGAAGACATGAAGATTAGAGAAGAAACATTGGATACTCTTCTCCCTGTATGCTCGCATGATGAGAAGGCTATATTTTTATATCTGGTGAAGCCTCATCTTAGAACCAAGACAAGGAATTTATAAATTATGAAAAAAGAATATGAACAGATAGGTAAAGAGATTGAAAAGGCATTTGCACAAGTGTTTATGAATAGACACATGTATCCACCAATGACACCTACTACAAAGGAAACTCTAGCTCCTCCCAAACAGGTTACAGAACCAGTGATTTAGAAAGCACCTACAACAGGTCCACAAGTTTCAGCTCCCATAGTGACAATAACTTCTGATACAGATAAGGAATTAGAAGATACTATAGTAGTTGATAATATCAAGATATCCATGACATCATCTAAAAAATATATGGAAAAAGTTGATAAAGCATTTGTAAGCAATGAAGAAATGTGCACTGATGATACATCTGCACAAAAAGATGTAGTTCCCACCAATGATGCAATTGACATAAATGAAGAAAAAGATACTCAAGGTGATGAGACACCAATAAAAGAGACACCAGTAAAGATTGAATGTATGGATACCAGTCAGAATACTATATTCTCACCATCCACTCAACCATCTACCTCATTTTTTTCAAGGTTAACTCCTGATTCAAGAAGTCTAGATGCATGGGGAGAAGAAGAATTATTCAAGATCAATGTTCTTGCTATGGAAAAATCAAAGGAGAAAAACGTGATGAGGAACCCTCACTTTTTGGAATCAGTAAACATATTGAATGACTTAGTGCCTGCTAACAAGAAAGTAGCAAAAGTTCAATCAGTTGAAGATGTTGACTGCATCTTAACAAAATTCAAAACACATTTTACAAATCTAGTAGATTCAGCTACTAAGATTGCATAAGATGAATACAAAAAGGAGAGACTAAATGATTTGGTAAAGAACTTTACCTTAGACTTGAACTCCTGAAAGATTGGGCAATCCATACTGAAAGAATTGGCAGCTAAGGGAAAGAAAGTTATAGCCAACTGCATGGACAAAGTGAACTTCACCTCTGAGCACATTAAAAAGGTATAAGAGGAAGAGATAATGGTGGATAGCATCAGAAAATCAATTGAGACTTCCACACAAGACATGAACATATGCAATAATTTCTATCAAGGACATTCAGACAAGATTGAGAAGGCTAACTTGGAAATTAGCAAGATAAGAGTCTAACAAACTCAGTTGAGAAATACACTTGCACCATCTCTAGTAGTCCCAAATGAGAAAATCAAATATATTGATGCCACCATTGCAACATATGATCAAGGTCCTTGCATGGATCTGATGAAAATGGAGAAACTGACTTATTCCCTATGCACGCATCTTCAGACAGTAGATACAATGAAAATATTTTGGCAGAAAGAGATCTAATCTCTTCAGATTGTGTACCCTGAAGTTTACATGGAGTAAGTATGTAGAAGACTTACAAGTTTTTGTACACCTTTGTCATTAATGTCAAAGGGGGAGTAATATAGAATGTGTATATGTAGAGAAGTATATGTATATATCAATAAGATGTTATGATATATAGTCATTTTTTGTGTTAAGTCATTTTGAGAAACTTGGCCACATTCCTTTGTTACCATAAATGAAAAAGGGGGAGATTGTTGGAAAGTTGACTTCCTAAGGATGCATGACTCATTTTGTGTTTTCATGATGGCAACAAAGTCATGTTTAGTTTCTGTCATGAAAGACAAAATGACCAAGTATGGAAAATAGGGCAGACAGAGATATTCAGTGATCAACACATCAGCACACGTGTGAGAGATTAATTAAGCTTATACGCATTTAGATATATATTGTATGACATGTGTAAATGTTACATCCAGACACACATAGTATGGAACAATAGTATGGAGAAGTTACAGACAGATTAGTAGACTAGAAGTCCAGAAGATAGAGCATGGAAGCCGACTACTATTTTGATCAGCGTGAATTATTTTGTAATGTAATGGATAAGTGCATTTGGTTATATGTTTGTAATGATGTAATTAACATTGTAGTAAACACACTTAAGCTGACTTGTTTGGAAGCGTTGTGTATTTTTTTTTAGGGCCAACTAGAGTCTTGTTTTGGGTTGTCCCTATTTATATATGAACATATAAGTATGTAATGTAAAGTTATGTTACAAGCGTCAATTATTATGTAAGAGGAAGATATAGAAGAGAAGTATAATGAAGTCAGTATATGATATAGCTATTTAAGATAGTAATTTCATCCACACATACATGGAACTAATCAGACAACAGTGTCATCACATCAGTTCACTTTTGATATAGTGTATATCAACTTTCAGAAGGTTGTATCCTTTAGCCTATTGGGCAGTGAGCCTAGGAGGTGAGCCATATGCCTATAACAGGGTTTTGTAAAAGACTCATAATAGGGTCAGACCTTTAACTAGGTCATTGTACTCATATTGTAAAGACTGCTTCTAACAGGGCAAAGGAACTTTAATAGGTTCATTATACCTAGTACAATATTTGTGGGTACTAATTCCCACTGGGGTTTTCCTCTGATCAAGGTTTCATTGTAATCATATCATGTGTTATGAGTTCTTACATTAAGATTCATTCTATGTATGTTTGATTTATGTTTAAGTTGCTGAAAAGTAATTAATATTCAAACACTGATTCACCCCCGCTCTCAGTGTTTCCAACAGTAGGCCCTAATTAAGGGTTTCTAAAATAATTGAGTGTAATTCCTTTTTCCACCATGGGAATTCAATGACCCTTGGTGGAAATCATGTTTTATGATGCTATTTAAAAATTTTCACGATAGGTTCACCAAAATGTAGGGAGATGGAGTTACAATGATGCCCTAGGTGTATAGCACTATGTATGCACTAATCCAGAATTAGGAAAACAATCATAACTCTTGTTTAGGGATTGATCAGAGGCCCTAAATCAGTGGAGGAGACCCTTGTACACACCCTCACATGATCCAATCATCATTTTTGGAATTGGATGCATCCTAAAGGCACTTGTAGTGCAAGTGGAGGCATAATTAGCCCTAATTACATAAGCAATTTGGTGTGTCATCCTATCTCTCTCTTTCATTTCCATGTTATAGGGATTGAGTCCAAAGTCTTAGGCCATAAAGGGTTTCTAAATCCATAATCAGTTAAGGGGGTTATGTGGAAGAATATCATTTAAGATCAATTTTCCTTCAGGAAAAGGCTACAAGCCTAGTCTTGGGTTTGTGAAGAAACTATGTCACATGGGTAGAAAATGAGTGAAAGAACCATTGGAACCATTTTTTAGGGACCTGAATAGACCATACCTATGAGCATAGGTCACCCCTGGTCCCATAAGTCACTTTTGGGATATTGTTGAGAATTTGGGTCAAGTGCTTGTGAAGCCACTCTTCATAGTTGGCATTGTAGGATTGGTGAAACCTAGTGTTTAGGTTTCCCTTGGGGTTTTAGGGTTCTAATAACCTTAACCAAGTCCTTTCCCACACTTTTGATAAGTGTGAAGCACTTTGGCCTTAAGAAGTTGGGTGTTGAAGGGTGAATTTCCCTATTTGAGTCATTTGGAGGCTTCCTACTTCCCACTTTGCATCAAGTGGTATCAGAGCTATGTCTTCTCCTGAGGATGAAGATATACCTTCAAGGGTTAAAAAAATTGAACTAGAAAATATGGTGAGAGAACAAAGGGAAAAAAATACAGCCTTGACAAGAAGACTTCAAGAATTAGAGAACAAGGTAGAGAGGGGAAAAGAAGACACCTCTAGTGGCAAAGAAGGGAGTGAAGAGTAAGATGACACCCCTAATTAGGATGTGAACATTCCTGCAGACTAGAGACCCCTTCTAGATGCATTAAAATCTATGGGGAGAAGAACCATGGAGGATAAGTTGGATCTACCAACTTTTAGTGGAAATATGAATGAAGATTTGGCCTTGGATTGGATAGGGGCCTTAACAAGATTATTTGAGTGTGAGGAAATCCTTGAGAAGTAGAGATTGAAGATGGAAAGATCCAAGTTGAAGGGAGCAGCCCTAACTTTGTGGAACTTGATCCAAACAGAGAGGGTTAAGAATGGGAAGAGTATGATCTCTTCATGGAACAAAATGATTTCATTGGTCAAGGAGACCTGTGTATGAATATTATGGGGTACAAATGCATAGGAGGAAGTAGAGCCTAAAAAAAAAGACATGGATATAGGATCATACACCAAGGAGTTCCTAAAACTATGTATGAAGACAAATGTGGTAGAAGATGAAGAAGAAAAGTTAGCAAGATATATGAATGGTCTTAAGGTATCCATTCAGGAGGAACTTCGCCTACATTTCCCTACCATAGTAAAAAAGTGTTATCAAATGGAACTCAAGGTAGAGGAGAAGTGGAAGAGAAAAAAGAGTTTGGAAAAGGGAAAAGAAATGACAGTGGGAAGAACTTTAGAGGAAGATGAACCCCTTGTAATAAAGGACAATACAATGGTAATAGCAGTAGGAGCAATGACCAAGGAGACAAAGAGAATAGTGACTTAAACTTCAGAGATAACTATAGAGGGAGAAGACCCTTAAATATGGGAAGAACAAACACATGAAGATGAAATGGATTACTAAGATGTTACTACTACAACCAATTGGGACACCATGTAGGAAGATGCCCTGAGAAGAGAAACAATAACAATCAAGGAGAAAGAAGAGAACAAATCATTCAAGAGGACAAGAAAGAAGACAACACTAATGGAAGGGAATTAGAACCATAGGAAGGAGCATGTTTGATGACGAGACAAGCCTTCCTTCAAGTACCATAGAGTCAAGAACCTCCTCAAAGGAAGAATGTCTTCCGAACAAAGATCAAATGCAATGGGAAGGTATGTAACTTATAGATTCTGGCTCAACTAAAAATTTAGTATCTTGTGAAATGTTTCAAAAGTTAAATCTCCCTAAGAAACCTCATCCTTTTCCTTACCATGTCTCTTGGCTAACAAAAGGTCAACAAACCTTAGTAATCGAACAAGCATGGATAGAGTTTTCTATAGTAGACTTTAAAGATAAAGTTCTTTGTGATGTTGAAATGGATGCCTCCCACATCCTTCTAGGTAGGCCTTGGCAGTATGATGTAGATGCCACACACCATTGTAGGAAAAATACCTACTCTATCACTAAAGATGGAAAAATATTCACCATGAAGCCCCTACCTGATACCAAAATAGAGAAAGAACCTACTGTCATAACCATGGGTGAAAAAGAAATGATTAAAGTATTAAAGGAGCTTGAAATTGAAGCCTTTGTTTTAATATCCAAGCCCAAGGATAGTATAAGGTCTGATAATGATGATCCTATACCAGATGAAGTTAAGGAATTGCTTACAAAATATAGTGCTGTCACTGCTAGTGACCTGCCAACAACCCTCCCTCCCTTAAGAGATATCAGTCACCAAATAGACTTGATACCTAGTTCCTCATTACCTAACAAGGCCCCATACAAAATGACACGAGTTCAACATGAAAAGATTGCAAGGAAAGTGAATTAATTGTTAGAGAAGGGAGTAATTCAAAAAATTCTCAGTCCATGTGCTATCCCATCAGTCTTCGCCCCTATAAAGGATGGCAAGTGGAGATTATGTACTGACAGTAGAGCCCTAAAAAAAATCACTATAAGATATAGGTTTCCAATCCCAAGAATGGAATATCTACTAGACCAATTAGGCACTTCTTGTTAATTTACAAAGATTGATTTAAAATTAGGCTATCATCAAATTAGGATAAAGCCAGGTGATGAATGGAAGACATCATTTAAGACAACTGAAGGTTTGTTTGAGTGGCTTGTTATGATATTTGGCTTGAGTAATGCTCCTAGTACATTCATGAGACACATGAATGAGGTCTTTATTGATTTTATTGGAAATTTTATGGTCATATGTTTGGATGAAATTATAATTTACAGTCATAGCAAAGAGGAACATCTTGATCATGTTGAGCAGGTTTTGAAGAGATTCCATTAGCACAAGTTAGTGATTAACTTGGAAAAGTGTATGTTCATGAAGAAGGAACTTGTCTTCTTAGGATTTCTCATCTCCCAAGGCACCCTCAAAATGGATCCAAAGAAGGTTGAGGAAATAGTCAACTGGCCTCCACCAAAGAACCAAGGTGATGTTAGAAGCTTTCATGGTTTAGCAACTTTTTATAGAAAGCTTATTAAGAAATTTATCCATGTGTGTGCTCCTATGTTAGACACTATAAAATGTGGAAAGAAGACCATATTTGAGTGGAATAAAGAAGCATCAGATGCATTCCAATACCTCAAGAATAGGGTGGCCCAATACCTAATCCTAGCACTCCCTGACTTCAACAAGGTGTTCACTGTTGAAATAGATGCAAGCAACTTGGATATAGGTACAGTCTTGAGCCAAGAAGGTAAGGCTATAGAATTTTTCTTAGAAAAATTGAATGATTCAAAGAAGAGGTATCCTACTTATGATTTAGAACTTTATGCAATGGTACAAGCCATGAAAAAGTGGAGACACCACCTACTCCCTAAAGAATTCATTGTTTATACTGATAACCATGCATTAAGTTTCTTAAATAGTCAGGAAAAGCTTGGAGTCAAACACATCAAATGGATGGAACAGTTGTAGGCATATACCTTCAATATAAAGCACAAAAAGGGAGTGGCCAACAAAGTGGCTGATGCCCTAAGTAGAAGGGTCACATTGATTGAGGAAGTAAAACTTCAGAGTGTAGGGATTGACTCCCTAAAACACCTATATGCAGATGATCCAGAGTTTGGAGAAATTTTTGAGGTATGCACCAAAATGGTAGGTAGATACCATACTGATTTTTTTGATTTCCTGATTTAGAATGGACTCTTGTTTAAAGGAGCCCAATTGTGCATTCCTAAGTGTTCTATGAGAACAAATATTATTAAGGAGAAACATTGTGGTGGCTTAGGAGGACATTTTGGGATAGATAAGACCACTAATTTAGTGAAAAGAAGTTACTTTTGGCCAAAGATGGGGAATGAAGTCAAGAAGTTTGTTTAATCTTGTACTATTTTCCAGCAAGCAAAGGGTGTATCCACTAACCAAGGACTATACCAACCCCTACCAATTCCCTCTAGGCCATGGGAATCAATCTCAATGGACTTTGTAATGGGTTTTCCAAGAACAAAATAGGGTTATGATAGTGTTTTTGTCATTGTGGACATGTTTAGCAAAATGGTGTGTTTTGTTCCTTGCAAAAGCACAAATGATGCTTCCCATATAACACATCTATTCTTTAAGGAAGTGGTTAGAATCAATGGTCTACCAAAAACAATAGTATCTTATAGAGATGTGAAGTTTCAAGGTCACTTTTGGAGGAAACTCTTCAAGAAATTGGGCACAAATATGACTTATAGTTCAGCATACCACCCACAAAAAGATGGGAAAATGGAGGTGAGGAACATATCCCTTGGAAATATATTGAGATTCCTTACAAAATAGTACACCCAAAGTTGGGACATGATCCTACCATAGGCAGAGTTTTCATTTAATGAATCCATGAATAGATCCACTAGAAAGACACCATTCCAAACAGTGTATGGACTTCATCCAAAAGGCCCATTGGACTTGGTAGAGTTACCCTCTAATTTTAGAGTTAGTGCACAAGGAGAGGAATTAGCCAAACTGATCTCTAAAGTGTAGACATGAGTGAATGAGTCACTAAAATAGTACACCATGAAATATAAAGCACAAGTAGAAAAGAGAAAGAGAGAAGTTCATTTCAAGGTTGGAGATAAGGTATGGGTATACCTAAGGAAGGAGAGACTCCCTAAAGGTAGGTATTCAAAGTTGCACATGAAGGAAATTAGACCTTGCACCATCCTCAACAAGATGGGTGAAAATGCATATGAAATTTACTTGCCTCCTACTTTAATAATTTCTCCTACTTTTAATATTGCAAACCTCATTCCTTACAAGTGTGTTGTAGATATCACTAATGTGCAGGGATCACAAGATGAAGATGATGGAGACTATGTAACAGATCTCCCACCAAGAAAACCAATGGAGTTAGACACAATTTTGGAATCCAAAGTATTGAAAAAAAACAAGGAAGAATAAGTACATGCAGTACTTAGTGAAATGTAAAGGACTCCCTCCAATAGATGCTACCTGGATGACAGAGGGACAGATCCAACAACATGGAACCACTGTTGACCAGTTAACCTTAAGTGGGAACTTGAGTTCAAATATCACAGGGAGTATGGTGCAGGAGAACCTTGAATGAACCAAGTGTTCCTATGGAACCTAGGGGTTCCATTAAGGTCCTAAGAGGCCTATAGTTATGTTAAGACATTGGGTTAATCATTGGACCACCTTGTAAGACAATAGTTCCAAGATTGGCACCCTATGAGCCCTTGGTAAAATATTGGTCATTTATGGTCCAAAATAATAGGAATAGGTTGTTTTTAGGCTTTTCATGTTTGGATCCACTAGGGATCACAAAAATAATATTGAGACCAAGTTTGGTCATCAAACTTGCAAAATACGCAAAAGTTGCTCAAAAGTTGTCAAGCAACTTTTAAGCAAAATTGACAACTTTTTGTAAAAAAACTCCCAAACGGCTAAATAAGTTAAAATATTTTATGTAACCATTGGGAGTGCCTACAAAATCCCTTTGAAGTGGGTGGTAGGCTAATGATGTAATTTGGCATTTTGAAATCAATAAAACATAACTATTTCTCTGCAAAACCTGAGGACAGTCGATCTGTACAGATTGGTATGGATAGAAGGACATGAAAATATGAGACCAAGAGTTTTTATTGTGAAAATTCTTTCATTTTATTTTGGTTTCATGTGTTTATCAATCATATTTTAGGAGTTATTGAATTTGCAATCTCATTGCCTAGTTTGTAGGCCCTAATTCAAGGTTTCTAAAAGAATTGAGTGTAATTCCTTTTTCCACCATGAGAATTAAATGAACCTTGGTGGAAAGCATGTTTGTATGATTCTATTTAAGAATTTGTAGGATAGGTTCACCAAAATTTATGGAGATGGAGTTACAATGATGCCCTAGGTGTATATCACTATGTATGCACCACTCCAGAATTATGACAACAATCATAAATCTCATTTGGGGATTGATTAGAGGCCCTAAATCAGTGGAGGAGACCCTTGTACACACCCTCAAAAGATCCAATCACCATTTTGGTAATTGGATGCATCCTAAAGGCACTTGTAGTGCAAGTGGAGGCCTAATTAGCCCTAATTGCAGAAGCAATTTGGTGTGTCATCATGTCTCTCTCTCATTTCCATGTTCTAGGGATTGAGTCCAAAGTCTTAGGCCATAAAGGGTGTCTAAATCCCTAATAAATTAAGGGTTTTATGTGGAAGAATCTCATTTAAGATCTATTTTCCTTCGAGAAAATGCTACAAGCCTAGTCTTGGGTTTGTGAAGCAACTATGTCATATGGGTTGTAAATGAGTGAAAGAAACATTGGAAATATTTTTTAGGGACCTAAATAGACCATAACTATGAGAATAGGTCACCCCTGGTCCCATAAGTCACTTTTGGGGTATTGTTTAGAATTTGGGTCAAGTGCATGTGAAGCCACTCTTGGTAGTTGGCATTGTAGGATTGGTGAAACCTAGTGATTAGGTTGCCCTTGGGATTTTGGGGTTGTGATAACCTTAACCAAGTCCTTTCCCACACTTGTGATAAGTGTGAATCACTTTGGCCTTAAGAAGTTGGGTGTTGAGTGGTGCATTACCCTATTTGAGTCATTTGGAGGCTTCCTACTGCCCACTTTTACTAAGGTTTGTTGTAGCTTTCCTCTGTCAAACAAAAAAACCTTCTTCTCTCTACACTTGAAGTAAGCTGAAGCGATTTCTTTCATTTGCCTGATCAAACTTGTTAGCGCTTTTTCGTGTAGAATCTCTATATAGCTTATCAAGCTTGAACCTCAGATTCCAAACTATTCATTCATATAGGGAAAAGGCTAATTGACAAGGATATGATCCTTCTTCACTTTGAGCTTCACAAACTTAGGCAGGTGTACCTTTCATAGATTAATAATTCTTAGTAAATGTAATAGTGGATAAACTAATTCATTCTTGTTTTGTGCTACAACAGTTGACAACACACCTTTGAGATGAATATCACCAACCTTATGCAGAGCTTAATAAGCCAAACCATGAACTTAACAAGAGACACTATCAGTGTAATAAGGATATTCATCCTTCTTCTTTTTAAAGTATATGACTCAAGAAGGATAACCTGATGATTCTCTCTTCAAGGAATCAACAAAATGAATTGTATCCTTTGAGTACAACTAAAAAACATGAAAATACTTAATAACAGAAATGTAAAGATTAATTTCATTTATGATTGATGATGAAAAATACTTATCAGAATTTAGACCAATGCCTAATCTTGGGTAAAGAGTCAATTGAGGTATAAATCCATAGAAAAAAAATAATTAGAACACAAATGAAACCCCAGATAGAATGCCTTACAAACTACCCTCTCATTTTCACATCCATGTTTCAAATTCTCATACTAATATCCAATCCTCTGGAACTACTCACAAGATAAACTCGTTCCTTGAAGGAAACCTATGAATAGTCACACAGTTACCTTATAGGTAGTGTGATTGAGATGCCTTACAAATTAAACACATAAGAGCATAAACATGAGTACAATAATACATCATAGATCTGAAACAAGAAATTCCACTGTATTTTTATTAATATTCTTCTACTTCAATACATTAAAGATAGACAAAAACTTGGAAACCAAAACAAAGTTTGAAGTCTGCCTTGCAGTTGTAAATTCACCATCCTTTACAATGTCTTACAATTTCCTATATATAGTCTATATTAGTCATCTTGGAATCCTTAAAGATCAAGGATGCAAAAAGATTCAGATGACTAAGCTATAAGACAAAACATATGACTCATACATGAGAAAAAATAACAAGTAGAGTGATAACCACTTTTGTTACAAGATAGTCAAAGTATTTTGTCTTCTAACCTCCTGGTTACTGCACTTTCTTTAAACTTGTTCGAAAGTAGCCACCTAGAGTTTGTTTGCCTTGATCTTATTAATGTAAAATATTTTACCTTTGCCCATCTTATCCAAAATTTTAGGAAGAACGGCCATTTGTTGTCTTTTACACATCACCACCTTATCCTTGATCAACTACATTGTATCTATCCTTCCAGGAGGTGTACACCTCATCATTTGGCTAAGAGAAACTAATGACTTTATTCTTTTTGCTATTGATTTCATTCCAACTGACACTTGCCTTCTCAACTTCCTCTTTCCAAAATTCAAAAAATGACCTGGCCTTGCTAATGATTTCAACAGTTTGGGAAAACAAAAGTGTTCTTTCCAAAGTGATAGCACTATTGGTCCTTGTTGCCAACACCTCATTCATATGTCTCATCCACAAGGCTTTTTCTTTGATCTCACCACTTTTCTTGAAAATATTAGGAAACATCTCATAATGATCTTTTGAAAATTCCCTTCTCAAAGTCTGTACTTTTCTCAAGATGATGGTCCTTTTTATGTCTAAATCCATTATAAAATTAAAACATTTATAAGTGCTAGTTAGTACAATGTCAAAATTGTTCTCCTCTTTGGACGTAGAATATAAAAAATTCAATTATTCCCTATTTCTCTTCCATCTATCCATGATTGGGTTCCATTTATCCTTATCTGTATTGAACTCATCCATTATGCCAATAATTTCCTTTTCTTGCATGTAAATGGCAGCAAGACTTAAATCCTAAGTACATTGCATGAGAGTAGCATGTATCTTATCAGCATACCTTTGCTATATCCATGCCTTTTCTTCTTTAAACATTGCACAATCCTTATCCCATTTCTTTCTTGATTTCTCTAATTTAGTCCTCTCAGTAATTAATCCTTCTCTCTCTAATTCCAAGTCTGCTTGTGTAGTAGTATTGATGGCATAGGAGAAGGAGGATACATTATAATTGGACTAGATGAAGAGGGATCATGTGGATCATGTGTTATCATCCTTTGAGGAGAGAATTGAGTTGTTTGTTTGCCTTCCAACATAGAAATTTTCTTATCTTTTTTAATAGAATTCATCCTCTCATCATTGTATGCCTTCATGAATACTTCAAATTGTGCTCTGAGGCCTTTAATATATTCTTCCTTTTTAACTGCCACCTTCATGCTGAATTTTGTAGATTCTAATGTGAGGCTAGTAACCTCAACCCCTAAAGTGTCTACAATTCTTCTTACTACTAAGTTGCCAGAATGTTTAGCTAGATCATGTCCATCAGTCTTCTTATTGTCCCTTTTCTTGATTGACCACATTACTTGTGATGCATGGTCTTCACTAAATTTTACACCCATGGACACTCCACTAGTATGTAGTGGTTTGGTTTCCTTCCTGATGGCATCAAAGACTATTGCATCAGCAATATCCCATTCTGGGAGAATTAGGACTCCTTCTTTCCTAACCAATTTGAGGCCTTCTTCAGGAGTAATCTTATCAAATTTAGATACCATTCCTTCTTTACCTCCTTTTCAATTTCATCTCTATCCTTGTCAGGCTGATCCTTTTTCCTCTTATGACATGTTTCCTTGAATTTATTAATATGAATTCTCCAGAGAAATTGGATAAATGCTATTTCTTTAATAAACTTATCATTTGACAAAAAATTATCACTAGCTTGCTTAATGATGGGATCTAACTCCTTTCCAACAAAATCAGCCACTGTCAGATCCATCTATACATGTTTGGGATCCTTTGGCATCCCTTCTTGAATTTTCTAAGGTGTGACAAAAAACATGCCCTGTATTTCCCATTTGTACCAATTGCTCAACAATTGCTTGCTCATCCATGTGTAGGGGAGATTGGGAAAGGGAGTAAATATTTTCTTTTTGTTGTTCTCATTCTTACCTCCTTTTCCTTTTAGGAGATGGAAATGATTGGACATCTAATCCCAATGGTCTTTTTCCTTTTGAAATAGGGGCTATCTTTGTTCTTGGCATTACCAAACTATACCCCTTCTTCTACTATAAAACATATCTACTTGATAGAACACCTCTAGAAGGGATAATCCTACTCAGAATTGCCTTGGCCTTTTCTAGTTCTACTTCCATAAACTTTTCCTTCTTTTGATTCAAAGCTTGCATAATGTCCTCAAACATTGTCATTAATGTGTCAATCTTTTGGGCCGAAGGATTGAATTCCTTGAGGGGGTCATATCCTTTATCAAAATGCTGGACAAAGTCTAGAGTCTTTTTATAAACCATCCATTTGTCCTTCTTAATCTCATGCTCTTGCAGATTGAATTCATTTTTGAAAATGTCTTTTGGAAAGTTGAATTGATGATCCAAATTCATACATTTTTTTCTCTTCTTGAACACGTCTCTAATAAAAGATTCATTATCAGCACACCCCCATACTGATGTTGTCATATTATAAGGTTCTAAGTATTGGTGTAACTGTGTCCATCCCCCTTTTATAATAACAAATTGATGCACAATTGTGATGGTGGGGAAAATGGCACCCCTTCCTTTTCCTGTTAGTGCATCATCCTGTAAGCCACCAATTTGTCTCAGTATCTCTGCAAGGCCTATTTTGAGAGGAACCTGGTGAGGAAGTATATTTGGCAATCCTCTAAAACCATACACTATGAATATAGTTGATACAGGGCATAAGATAATATCACCCCAATTGTGTTCTATTTGTAAGGATGGAACAAACTCCTTTGGTTGCAATATACTTAATAAACCTTTAGGGATCCTAGGGTTCTCTATGAACAAAAAAGATCTGAGCCTGGAGGCAAAGTATCTATCAAAGGTGATGTAGTTGGCCTCCTTTCTATCCCATGACATGTTTGTATTCCTTAATTGAACTGGAATCTCTTCATCATCCTTGAATCTCATTAACTCCATATCCTCTTCAAAATAGTCAGCATTCTTGAATAAGATCATGTGCATGAGCATAGAATACCATCCAAAGGGTCTAGTTACCTTGGCCTTTTTTATCCCTATCAAACCCTGATGAATCAATTTAGTAAGATGGTTGGCAAAATAAAAAATAATAGCCAGATGGGAGTGGAGGATTTGAACCATCATAAACATGTAATGAATTGGCATTACTATTTCTTCATCCTCTTTAAATATGTAACATAGGGCGCTATACATTATTTTTTGTCTTGAGCTAAAATAATCCAATTTGAAGGGTTTAGGTGTGTTAGGGCCTACTACAATCAGACTTCCTATTTTGCTAAAATATTCCTTCAATGGACCATTTATGAGGTAATCTCTCTGAGCTCCATATACTTGTTTGAAAAGGTCAATATCAATATCATCCATCTGGACAGAAGGATCATTAAAATTGAACACTTCCCTTATCTCTTTAGCTTTAATGCTCACCAATGCTCTATCATTAACATCCCATACAACCCTAGAAGTACTATCATATTTACGTGCAATTTGAACTAATATATTTGTATCCATGAAAACATAGGGACCATTGATTTTCCCACATCAAATTGCCATATATTGCTATTTGGAGTAGAGGCATTTATGTAACTAAAGGATAATTTGAAAAGGTCCAAACCAGACACACTAGTTTTATCATCTTGGGCCCATCTACCTTTGTCACATAAACCCTCTCCTACTTTTAAATGAAGTGAATTCAGGACCAAATCCTTAACCTTCAAAGCATCATTAGTTGATTCATTTAACTGTTGGAACAAATCTTCATATACATGTCTTTTTACGTAATCGGTCTTTCCCGAAGTCTCTCTTCTAGGTGGTATTTTGAAGCTAGGGTTTCTAAACAAATGAATAAAAAATTTGTGTGTAGACAATCAAATTACACACCAAACCCTAATGCTGATTTAATCCATAGGTGCTCAGAAATGTGTTTTTATAAGAAACTTACCCGTTATGCAATTTATGGAGACAGATAGAAAACTTCCACCACTCAGCTCCTCTTCGAAATACTTCATTAATTTTGTCCTTTTTAGATTTGACAAAAAACTTATACACTATCTCAAATAGGCTTTATAATTTACTTCTTGTTGCGCCACACACCTCTCCATTACTTCCACTACATTTGAAAATTCATTACCCAATGACTTAGACAATTTCACTTTATCATTTTAATCCCTGGCCATCAATCTCAAGACTTACTGTTGCATCCTGTGGCTAAAATTTGTTAATAACAATCACCATCAGTAGAGGACACATGGTGGGAAATCATGTTGCCTTGATAGATAGATCAACATCATCTTTGGCTTGTGGCAACACAACCACCGTCTGATTGAAATTAACCTTCCCGCAAATTACTTAACTGTTCCTTTTACTAACTGTAGCTTTTGACTCCTAGTCAAGACACATGGCATCTTGTTGCATTCCCTTATGAAATAGATTGACTACATCTCAATCTTGAGGGAAAATGACAACCATCAGATTAAAATTAACTTGCAACACCTTTATTAGCTTTTTTAATGCTGCATCGGGCCCACCAGAGACACGTGTCACTCAGTCGCATTGCCTTAAGAAATAGATCAATCACATCTTTGGGCTTGCGGCAATGTGACAAACATTGGATCAAATCAAACTTGTAAGTAATTTATCATCACTTTAAAATAGATGTTAGACCCGCCAAAGACACGTGGCGGCTTGTCGCATTCCCTTGGATGATAGATTCACTGCATCTTTGGCTTGAGGGAATACGACAACTGTTAGATCAAAAATAATTTGCGTGACATAAGATTTCAACCTTTTGTAGGAAAATTTGCACATATAATTGAACATATTTTGATAATTTAGGACACAATCTGACATTGGGAACCAAATTTTTTGCAACAAGACCCAAAAATTATAAATATATCCAAAAAAACTTATTACCACTTTCCATTAGCTCAAGACAAAAATATCAGCATAGTCCATATTAGAGCTAAAATGTAAATCATATAGATCTTGAAAAGCATGTGGCATAAACATTTTGCATTCACCAATTAGAAGAAATTGAGAATCAATGCAACAATCAACATTGTCAAATTCATTGCCACATATGGGACCATCACCATCCAGCTGAGAAAAGTACTTTTGTTCTGTCAAGTTGCTGGAATCATAATTATTGGATATATTTTCTACAAGAGGAGAGATATCAATGTTTGAACAACAAATATGTTCAAAACCATCATTTTGATAAAGCTTCATGCCATGATCTCTATTCTCCTCTTCAGCAAAGAGACCAAGGTATAGGAGCACCCATGAAGACACCTAGTGACACCATGGATTCCAATAAATGTAAACTATCCCTAAATGTAAATTAGGATGTATTGAGTCCTTTAATGGCAATTTGTAATAAATAATGTAATAAATTAGTAATAAGTCCTAGAAGTCCTGGTAAAGGACTTAGGACCAAAAATGATGTAAGGGTGGTCAATAGTGCCAAATGGATCCAATTTTATTAGATGGAGTTAATTAGGTCCTAGAATCAAATAGGAATTGAATCCATAAAGTATTTAATAATTTTTAAGCAATAAAATACCAAAAACACAAGTTAATAATTCAAATTTTTGAATATTAACAACTAGTTGTGTTTTGGTGGGAAATTGCATTTGAGAGTATTAAACACTTTGTAATCACTTCCAACCACTTTGGATAAGTTTTGGAATTTGGAAAATTTTATATAAACACCCATGTATGATTGGGAAAGAATAGAAAACTAATTGGAGAAGGGATTGTACGACCCGTAGGCTGAAAATGCAATAAAATTCATAGTTTCTTGCATATTTTGGTCTCTTATTGTACTTATTTCATGTTTTGATCATTTCTGTGCATTATAGGATGTATTTGAAGTTATTTTGTTCCATCTTAGTAGGATTTCATTATGAAGTTTGATGAAGGGGAAAGCAGGAGGATCCCCAATGGAGATGTCCTAGCCCCCAGCAAATAACCACACAATGGAATATAAATAACAACACAGAGATTTATATCCACACAATGCAAATACTCATAATAGAATATCATATTTTCATCCAACATGCCCGGCTGTAAGGCCTTCCGGGTTACGGAAAAATACAATGCAATTACAATAGAAACTCTATAAGATCTCACAAGATCCAAACTAAACTCTAGCTAGCCCAGATCCACACACTGGTAGGAACCCCCAAGGAAGATCTAAACTTGTGCTCGCAAGCCCACCAAGAAATCCCCTTGTTTTCCAAGCTGCATCCACTAGCTCTTCTCAAAACTTGCTTCTCTACCTCTTCCTCTTCTCCAAGATGGATGAATGAATCCTAGCTAGTCCAGATCCACACACTGGTAGGAGCCCCCAAGGAAGATCTAAACTTGTGCTCGCAAGTCCACCAAGCAATCCCCTTGTCCCCCAAGCCACAGCCACTAGCTCTTCTCAAAAATCACTCCTCTACCTCTTCATCTTCTCCAGGATGAATGAATGAATGACTAAAGACTTCCCCCACAACCCCTACTTATACCAATCTAAGCCACAGGTCGGCCCTGAACATATATTAAATACAAATACCGAAATTAAATGCCACAAGTCGGCCAACAAAAATAATTAAATGCCCAAAATAGATGTATTAGTAAAATTGCGATATCCCCTAGCTCCGGATGAATTAGGACTCATGCTTCGAACCATAGGTAGAAATCTAGGCCCTCTTCAATCCCTGAAATTTTCATCCTCTAAATCTTTGTGGAAAATTACTTATATGGCCTATAATAGGAACCAAATTCCTAAGCAAGGCCAAGCTCCTCCTAGTCCATGCCTAGCAACCAAGACCATGCCAAGTTCCATTAAATACATCAAAACCAATTACCCAATACCCAAGTAGGTCCACACAACTCTACCAAATCCCTCACACATGAAAATAAGTCCACACAACTCCATCAAATCTCCCAAACATGTAGGATAGCCAACTACCCTGGGATGCTCCTGCATCAGACTCCCCAGGTGCGAAAAGATGTATGCCTCATACTTTGACGCCAGATGAAATATCCACACACATCTTCATCTTCACCAAAGGCTTCCAATCCAACAACGACAATAGAACCAACATGTAAATCATCCAGATCTGCATCCATCTGTCAACCAATAGAATGTCAACCATCCAATCAACATGCTCACTCCCAGGAAAAAACTGAACATAGTACCTTGCCAATAACCTCTGTAACTTATCAAAACCATCAATGTCATCAAACATGAAATCCACATCAGCAACATGTAAGCTTAAATCCAAAATAGGAGAAACATGTAAATCCTCAACCATGCCAACCACCAACAGGTCCACATCAGGAACATACAGATCCGCAGTATCATGTAGATCCTCAACCACATCAACAACTAGTGAATCCACACCAGCAACATCCATATCAACAAAATCCATATCACCAACATATGGATCATCACCCTTAGCAACCTGATTATCCATGACCAAGTGCTCCACAATTTCCATGTCAAACTCAACCAACTGATCATGAAAACCAATCTCAACCATGGCACCAACAAGGTTAGGAAGCTCCTCAGAAACAACCACAAGTTTCTCTATAGGTTCCATATCAGACTCCACACACTGATAAAAAAAACCAACTTCCATCTCAACCTTGCTATGCCCTCTTCTCTCTCGAACAATTCTTCTAACCGGCCAGGAAGATGGATCACTCTCAACCATCCGTTCCTTAACTTGATTAGCCAATCTAGCTTCCATCTGAGCAAAAGTATTTGAAATATTCTTCTCCACCACATCATGGAGTTTTGCAATCATCCCAGGGTCTAATCTTCGTAGAGCCATCTTCTAAGATCTTCACAAACCCTCTGTAATGAATCACCAACTAGATCGAACCTTTACTGTAGGTCCTGGTGTAAACTACCTCACATTCGACACTCTGTCCACACACTGAAGAATAACCACACTCTGACAAACTCCACCCAGGGTCCTAGTGTAAACTACCTCACATTCGGCGCTCTGTCCACACACTCAGGAACAACTGTGCTCTGATAAACTCCACCCAAGGTCCTGGTGTAAACTGCCTCACATTCGGCGCTCTGTCCACACACTCAGGAACAATTGTGCTCTGATACCATCTGATGAAGGGGAAAGTAGGAGGATCCCCAATGGAGATTTCCTAGCCCCCAGCAAATAACCACACAATGGAATATAAATAACAACAGAGAGATTTATATCCAGACAATGAAAATACTCATAATAGAATCATCATATTTTCATCCAACATGCCCGACTGTAAGGCCTTTCAAGTTACGGCCAAATACAGTGCAATTACAATAGAAACTTTGTAAGATCTCACAAGATCCAAACTAAACTCTAGCTAGTCCAGATCCACACACTGGTAGGAACCCCCAAGGAAGATCTAAACTTGTGCTCGCAAGCCCACCAAGCAATCCCCTTGTTTCCCAAGCCGTAGCCACTAGCTCTTCTCAAAACTCGCTTCT
>MU224350.1:1114040-1129990 GCA_018584345.1 Thuja plicata | reverse complement strand
AGATCCACACACTGGTAGGAGCCCCCAAGGAAGATCTAAACTTGTGCTCGCAAGTCCACCAAGCAATCCCCTTGTCCCCCAAGCCGCAGCCACTAGCTCTTCTCAAAAATCACTCCTCTACCTCTTCATCTTCTCCAGGATGAATGAATGAATGACTAAAGACTTACCCCAAAACCCCTACTTATACCAATCTGAGCCACAGGTCGGCCCTGAACTTAAATTAAATACAAATACCGAAATTAAATGCCACAAGTCGGCCAACAACAATAATTAAATGCCCAAAATAGATGTCTTAGTAAAATTGCGATGTCTCCTAGCTCCGGATGAATTAGGACTCGTGCTTCGAACCGTAGGTATAAATCTAGGCCCTCTTCAATCCATAAAATTTGCATCCTCTAACTCCTTGTGTAAAATTACTTATATGGCATATAATAGGCACCAAATTCCTAAGCAAGGCCAAGCTCCTTCCAGTCCATGCCTAGCAACCAAGACCATGCCAAGTTCCATTAAATACATCAAAACCAATTACCCAAGACCTAAGTAGGTCCACACAACTCTACCAAATCCCTCACACATGAAAATAAGTCCACACAACTCCATCAAATATCCCAAACATGCAGGATAGCCAACTACCCTGGGATGCTCCTGCATCAAAGTTTTCTTTCATATAGTCAAAGTGCTGTAGATAGTCATTTTCACATTGTTTCCTTAAGAAAAATGGTGTAACCATCCCATTTCTATTCTAATTGTGACTTGGGGATGGATTTATGATATATATCATATTGAATTATGCATAATAATTCAGGAATAAGATAGAGAATGTAGATGATCATCGAGTTGGGCAAGTTGGAGTGCTTGGGTGTATGCAAATGCATGGAATTTGATGCCATAAGTGTAGCAGTGGGAGATATAGCTTAAGGAGGGAATGTTTTTGTTTGAGGAAGAAAAATTTCATGTCAAACTTATGGTTAATCTAGAAGGAGAAGTTTTGGAAGTGATTTTTACGTCATTTTCTAGAAGGCCCTAGTTTTTGGAGCCATTTGGTGAGGGATTTGGAGTTTGACCATTTGGGAATATTTTGGGTGAAAAAAAAATACCATAATAATTTTATTTGAGACATAAATAGGAACTTCTAAAAGTTATAGTGTCTAGGGATAAGTAATTCTGGTAGTTGCCTTGTAAAGTGGCCCAATTAGGCCTAATGGAGATACTGGAGTCAACAATTTTAGCCATAGTTGGTCCGAAAAAGTCATATCTCATTTTCATATATTTTGTGTAATTTCCAAATGGGTATATTAATCTACAATATAATTTTCAAGTGTTTTGGAAAGTGTGGTCCAAAAGTCCAAATATCAGGAAAAATAGGGCTACTAGGTAGGGTGGCTTGGGTGTTTGGCTTGTTTGGAGAAATCTGATCAAAGGGTGTAAAGGGCACTTAGAACCTGTCTAGAAAAGTGGATCTAGTGGTGTTAAGGCCTTTAGTAGACTTAGTTTGAGTCTTGAACCCTTTGAAGTCAATTAAGCCCATGTGAGTAAGTGGAATCCCTTGGGCACATTGTGAAACATTGGGGGTTGTCATACAAAGGTGTATAGTCTTGTTGTCCAGGGTTGGAAATCTCCAAGCCTCTGCATCAATTGTTATAAAAAAAAGTAAGATATTTTGGAGGAAGACAAGGTGTGTATGTCTGGAGTAGATTCGAAAGAGTTTGAAGAAGAGGCTCAAAACATGCCCCCAAAGATGACAAACATGGAGCTTGCTAGGATGGTCATGGAGCAAGAAGAAAAGAAAAAAATATTGGAATAAGTGATCAAAAGGTTGAGAAATCTTGTTGAGAAGAGGGTTTCAGATCCTCATGATGATGAAGGTGAAGCAGGAAATAGGAACCTAATGAAGAAAGGTTTTATCCTGAGGATGCTAGACTAGTGAAGATCCTAAAGGTAGTTAAATGAGGAGAATCCAAAGTTAGAGCAGAGATCCCAATGTATGATGGGAAGATGGATGAGGAAGATCTCCTTGATTAGTTTTGTACTATTGAGAACCACTTTTACTATAAATTGAATATTCCAAAAGCAAGACTTAAGAGTCATGCAGTGTTATGGTGGGACTACCTACAAGTAGAAAGGTGGAAGAAAAGCCTACCAAAGATCACATCATGGCCTAGAATGATGGAAAAAATGAGGGAGAAGTTTCTCCCTAAGGAATACAAGGTTCAACTCTTCAAGAAGATTCAAGGGTTGAAGCAGAATGACATGGATGTCCAAAGGTATACAAAGGAATTCCACAAGCTTGACATCAGAGCCTCTCACGATGAAGATGTGGAAGAGAAGATTGCTAGATATCTTGGAGGGCTGAGGTAAAATATCCAAGATGAAATGAGCATGGAAACGCCAAGGACTCTTTAAGATTTCTACAAGTTGGAAATGAAAGCAGAGGACAAGCTTAGAAGAATACAAGAGAGGCAAGATAGTTCAAGAGGGCAACAAAATAAGGGCAAAGGAGTAAATCCAAGCCAAGGAAAAAATGAGAAGGGTAAAGAGAAAGTATCAGACTAGAAATGAGAAAAAAGGAGTGGTAGAGGAAATAGATTCTATGGAAAGTGCTACAAGTGCGGTGAATAAGGACATGCATATTCTAAAAGTGTCCTGAAAGAGAAGCCAAGAAGAATGATAAGAGGGTCGAATTGGTCCAAGGAGAAGATGAAAATAAACAAAAAGAGGAAGAAAAAGCACACCATGACAATGCATATCTTAAAGAAGGTGAGTGTCTCTTGATGGGAAGGTCACCTATCCAACATACATCCAAGGTATCTATCTTTAGAACAAATTGTAGATGCTATGGGAAAGTATGCAAGGTTATCATAGATTTTGGTTCATTTGACAATCTAGTGTCCTATGAGATGGTAAATAAGTTAAACTTATCTAAACTTCCTATTGATAGACCATATAGGGCCTATTGGGTTAGTAATGATCAGTATATTGTGATTAAGGAGCAAGCATATGTAGATTTTTCAATTAGGTTTATGTTGATAGGGTTCTATGTGATATAGTTCCCATGACATGTTGCCACATCATCTTAGGGAGACCATGACAGGATTCAAGGAAGACCATTAATTATGGTTTGAAGAATGGGTATGTGCTACACAAGGAGGGAAGAAAATTCACCCTTAAAACTCTTCCAAGAAAAGTAGAAGAAGTTGGTATAATCATTCTCTTTGGTGCAAAAACATATGTTGATTTGCAGGTTCTAAAGTATGAGAAGATGGTGACTATAGAATAGGATTCTAAGACCACTTTATTGGTATTGAAAGATGAGTTTGTGGATAGTCACAAGGCATTGAATGTGAAACAAAAAATAGGGCATGAAGATGGTGTCCTCATTGGCACAATGTGGTGTCCTTTGGAGCAATAAATGAAGAAAATTGTAGAGGTGTCATTGAAAGACACAAGGAAGAGTCAATCTGATCCAAGGATAGTTTGTAGACATACATGATCACTGTTTGCAGCAGCATGATGACATATTTGATCTTTGTTCCGTTCCTTATTTTGTTTATCACTCTTTGTTTGCAGGTGTGAAGGGTAAAAGGATAGGATTGGATGTTGAAAATAGGAATCATAAGGTGAAGAAGAGAGGACCACCTACATGGAAAATATGAGGCACAAAGACCAAGTCCTTTAGTTCTTGGGATAAGAACTTTTTCCAAGGTGGGGTGTATGGTGTAGGAGAACCCATGAAAGCACCTAGTGACACTATGGATTTGAATAAATGTAAACAATCCCTAAATGTGAATTGGGATGTATTGAGGCCTTTTATGGAAATTCGTAATAAAGAATGTAATAAATTATTAATAAGTCCTAGAAGTCCTAGTAAAGGACTTAGGACCAAAAATGATGTAAGGGTGGCCAATAGTGCCAAATGGGATCTAATTTGATTAGATTGAGTTAATTAGGTCCTAGAATCAATTAGGAATTGAATCCATAAATATTCAATAATTTTTAAGCAATAAAATACCAAAAACACAAGTTAATGATTCAAATTTTTGAATATTAACGGCTAGTTGTGTTTTGGTGGGAAATTGCATTTAAGAGTCTTAAAAACTTTGTAATCACTTCCAAACACTTGGGATCAGTTTTAGAAGTTGGAAACTTGTCTATAAACAACCATGAATGATTGTGAAAGAATAGAAAATGAATTGGAGAAGTGATTGTACAGCCTGTAGGCTGAAAATGCAATAAAATTCATAGCTTCTTGCATATTTTGGTCTCTTATTGTACTTCTTTCATATTTTGATCATTTATGTGCATTATAGTATGTATTTGGAGTTGTTTTGATCCATCTTAGAAGGATTTCATTCTGAAGTTTTCTTTCATATAGTCAAAGTGTTGTAGATAGTCATTTTCACATTGTTTCCTTAAGCAAAATGGTGTAACCACCCCCTTTATATTCTAATTGTGAATTGGGGATGGATTTATGACATGTATCATATGTAATTATGCATAATAATGTAGGAATAAGATAGAGAATGCAGATGATCATTGAGTTGGGCAAGTTGGAGTGCTTGGGTGCATGAAAATGCATGGAATTTGATACCATAAGTGTAGCAAAGGGAGATATGGCTTAAGGAGGGCATGTTTTTGTTTGAGGAAGAAAAATTAAATTTCAAAGTTATGGTGAATCCATAAGGAGAAGTTTTGGAAGTGAGTTTTGGGTCATTTTCTAGAAGGCCCTAGTTTTTGGAACCATTTGGTGAGGGATTTGGAGTTTGACCTTTTGGGAAGATTTTGGGTGAAAAAAAATACCATAATCCTTTGATTTGAGACATAAATAGGAACTTATGAAATTTATAGTGTTTGGGGATAAGTAATTTTAGTAGTTTCTTTGTAAAGTGGTCCAATTAGGCCTAGTGGAGATACCGGAGTCAGCAGTTTTAGGCATAGTTGGTCGAAAAGATTCATATGTCATTTTCAAATATGTTTTTTAACTTCCAAATGAGTATCTGAATCTATAATTTAATCTTCAAGTGTTTTATAAAGTCTAATTCCAAAGTCCAAAAATCAGGAAAAATAGGGCTACTAGGTAGGGTGGCTTGGGTGTTTGGCTTGTTTGGAGAAATCTGATCAAAGGGTGTAAAGGGAAGTTAGAAAATGTCTAGAAAAGTGGATCTAGTGGTGTTAAGGCCTTCAATAGACTTAGTTTTAGTCTTGAACCCTTTGAAGTCAATTGAGCCCATGTGAGTAAGTGGAATCCCTTGGGTACATTGTGAAACCTAGGGGGGTGTCATACATAGGTGTAGAGTCTTTTTGTCCAAGGGTTGGAATTCTACAAGCCTTTGCATCATACCATCTTGGATCATAACACTAGTTTTCATATCAATATTAGAATCCTCTACAGAATTCTCCTACAAATTATCAACATCATACAAACCCAAAACTTGCTGGTGGGTGGGAGGGAAAACATTAATACACTCATTATAAACATATATAACTTGAGAAATTGAAGGACCATATTTCAATGGTTTAATGAAATATTTATAATCTGAAAAAGATTCAAAATCTACACACCTAGCCCAATCAGTACTCAACATTGTATTAGGAATATTCTCATGCCTTGAATATGAGGAAACACTGGTGCATTCACCATCTGATAGATCAAAACCCATCTTTTTGTAGCCAAGTAATGCAGAAGCACAAAGAGAATCAGAAACAAACATGTGAAAATCATAACCTACTGACTGATACTCTCTATCAAACTCAATGTGTATTGGGTGAGAGACTTTAGAGCTATCCCTTCCTAGATATATGAGATACTCACAAGTTAGGAGCTCTAAAATTTGTTCATTGTGAAGTGAACCACTTTGATCATATTCACCCTCTTCTAATAAGCAGTTACCATCATCATTTTCTCTTATCTAATCATTTTCTTCTTGTTGAATGAACATATCCTCTACCTCATATTGAGAAAGAGCACCACTCTCATGATTATAAGAGAGAGCATCCACACTAGACACATCTCCTTCATAAGTTACATAATAAACATTACTAGGCACAAACTCAAGTTCAAGATCTGCAACATTAGTTATTCAATTCTTGATATGCACATAATGTTCTTTCCTTAAGGAGGCTGACTAATGGGCTGATTCAAGAAAACAAAGTTCCAAAAATAAACCAATAAAAGTAGAATCAGAAAAATCAGCACCCCTTGGAAGCTCATCATATGCATCACAAAACATTTCATAAAATAAAGGTATTGATACATCCTTTCTCCTTCCCACCTTCAATCTGATCCACACTATGCAATCCCTTTGGATGCCTTGTTTTAACAATGCAATCCCTTCTTCAATTTTACCCATTTCAACTAATACATGCTCCTACTTAATTTTGCAAAATGCAATTTTGAAACTTGAAGCATGTAAACCTCTTACCACACCTTGTTCCTTGTTTTAGTGCTTAGACCACTTGATTAGGAAACAATTATAACTCTAAAAGATGAAATACCTGGATGTGATGAAGCTGCTACAAATTATTTGATTTGAAGTCACCTCCAAATCACCTTCAATACTTTTGTAGAGTCACCACCTCTTTGGAGTGGAAAGAAAAGAAAAAGATGAGATCTCTTCACACCACTCTGACCTTCTTCAAAACCAGAAAACTCTCAACACATGCCTTTATGCTAGGTACTCATATGAAATCATCTCTTGACTATATTCTCAGTCATAAGAGCTCAAATATTTGCTACCTCTATCACTGCCATTCCACCTTCTTTGTAATCTTTCTTCAATCATGCACATTGGTGCAAATCAGAGAACTTGGAGTCACCACTCACCACTTTGTGAGATAGTATGAATATACCTTTGAGGAACTTGGAATTTCAGACACTTTGCAATGAAAGATAGAACAAACTTGACTCACTTTACAAAATATGAGGAATATTTCTTTGTAGCGCATGACTCTATAACTTCAATGGCTTCCCCAGTAGAGTCGCCAATTTGTTGGAGATTTTTCTTGTAGAATCCTATATACCAGTAATGCTTGAATCTTATAAAACCTAAATTTTGATTAAGTCAAGAAATAAGTCCAATTAATGAGGATTAAACCCTCCTTCACTTTGAGCTCCACAGGCTCAAGCAGGTGTACCTAACTTGATTTACATTTCTTCAATAAATCATGAACTAGATTACCTTTTCACAATGATATGCTCCTACATTTTACTACAATAGTTGATAAAAAATCCTATAAATGTTAACAACCAATTTAATGCAGAGCTTCACAAGCCAAACTATGAACTTGATAAGAGAAAATACTAGTGAAATAAGGATTCTCATCCTTCTTCTTTTTGAGTTCCAAACTCATGCAAGGCTGACCTATTTACTGCCCCAAAGATGTAGTAGTTTTCAACAAGCAGGCTTAATATAACATAAAAATGAAAATGATAACACTTTGTGTATAGATTTAATGGGAACCACATGACCTAACACATCAGACCAATGCCTTATCCAATGGGCATATCAAAGATACATCAAATAAATGAACACTGAATTAGACTATGCCTTATATAATATATTCATACTTCTTAAGACGAAGAAATAACTATCAAATCTATTTCAATATCCTACTCACTGAAACTATCTTAAGGATTTAATTCTCTCCTTGAAAGAAACCTTAATAGAGTTTGACACTCTGCCTTACAAAGTGATGGACTGAAATGTCCTTAACAACCAATCCAAATGAGTATAAAAACTGGAAATAGAGACAAATATTCATTCAAATCATGCAAATCATAGGAAAGTACATACATATATTGATATTAAAGCATCAACTGCATATGAAATCAAAGCCAAAGAGATCACTGATAAACTTGATCAAAATATGCAGAACTAGCTTTTGTGGCATAAAATTCCCATCTCTACAAAATGATCCTGGAAGTCCTTTTATAGAAACAAGGATTGTAATAAGCTTTAGATTCATCTAGGGTTAGAGATATAAATAATATAATACTTGACATAAATAAATAATGTATTACAATAATAAACATTTATGTCATAAAAAAGTTGGGCTTAGTCTTAAAATCTTCCTGTATAATTTGATTTGATACAGCCTCCATCCATCCTTGGAGAACAAACCCTGCATAAGTAAAAAGAATGGAATGTCTTGTCTGCATTTAATACCCTGATAAATTCTTGGCTCTTCAGATCTACAAAATATCAAAAAGCTCAGCCCTTCAAGAATAAAATATGATCTCGGCCTCTACAATTCTGGAAAAGACCATTCATTAATAGGAAAGAACAAAGACATGGATAAAACTTGATTAATAAACTGTCGAGGGCCCTAAAATAATATTCTTTGTTCAAGTGCATTCAAAGCCACCCAACATCCATTCTCTCAACATCCAATAGGTGTACAAAGATCAAATTCTATCAATTAATGCTCTATAAAAATACATGATTCACCGCTTAAAAAAATTAAGATAAAGATTTAAATATTTGAAAAGCGGTTAAAGCGGTCATAGGCGGTTGTAAGATATAAATAAATAAATAAATATATATATATATATATATATATATAGTTAGGATTAGGTAATACTGAGAGGGGGGGTGAATCAATATTACATCACTTATTAAAATTTTTCAACCAATTAAACATTAACCATATACTTGTAGAAATGAAAAGAACATAAGAAAATAATACAGTACTCATAACACCATAATTTTTTTGTCCAGGAAACCCTGGCCAAGGGAAAACCCCAGTGGGGATGGTACCCACAAGCATGCACTGAAGTATAGTGTTCCTATTATGAGACCTAGGCCTGTTAGGAGCTAAATATCACATAGTACATTTCCCTTTTAAAGGAATAACAACCATGTTAGAGGTATATGACACCCTTTTAGGGGCCAATTGAGCTTACAACTCTTACAAAGTAATTCTATTACAAACTATTCTCAATAATGAACAAAACAAGCATCTCTAATGCTTAGATAGTTCCTATCATAGCTCATCAATGATCTTTGTCATCCTCTACTCTGCAATTCACATGTCCTCCAAACATATCATCCATCAAATCATCTCACATCATCAATAATCATATCTTTTCTCAACAAAAAGCTCTCCATATATATCTTATATTTTAACCAAGTCGGCTCTCTTAACCAAATATTACATAGTCGGCTCTCAATACAAAATACATTTAATAAAACAAATATCAAATACATAGTCATCACTCTTACATAATTGAATTATAGGTTATCAAAAACTATAATCCAACTCTGATTGCTAGGAGTCCACCTCATACTCTCTGAATCATCACTTTTGTCCAAGTTTTCTGTATCACTGTTCTGCTTCTTTCTGTCTGTCTTAAAATATCTCTAACTTGTTGTAAACATTACAAAAACAAAATTGATCTAAGGTGGAGGTCACATATAGAACATACTATCTTCCTCTAAGCTTTCTTTCCATAATTCATTGAAAAGAACATAGTACTCATAACACCATAATTTTGTTGTTGAGGAAACCTTGGCCAAGGGAAAACCCCGGTGGGGATGGTACCCACAAGCATGCACTAAAATATAGTGTCCCTGTTAGGAGACCTAGCCCTATTAGGAGCTGAATATCACATATCAAATTTCCATTTTAAAGGAATAACAACCCTATTAGAGGTATACAACACCCTGTTAGGGGCCAACTAAGCTTACAACTCTTACAAAGTAATTCTGTTACAAAATGTTCTCAATAATGAACAAAATAAGCATGTCTAATTCTTAGATAGTTCCTGTCATAGCTCATCAATGATCTCTGTCATATTCTTCTCTACAATTTTCATGTCCTCAAAACATATCATCCATCCAATCATCTCACATCATCAATAATCATATCTTCACTCAACAAAAATTTCTCCATATATATCTTATCTTTTAACCAAGTCATCTCTCTTAACCAAATATTACATAGTCAGCTCTCAATAAAAAATACATTTAATAAAACAAACATCAAATTCATAGTCTCCACTCTTACATAATCAAATTATAGGTCATCAACAACCATAATCCAACTCTGATTTCCAGATTTCCACCTCATACTCTCTGAATCATCGCTTCTGTCCAACTTTTCTGTATCACTATTTTGTTGCTTTCTGTCTGTCTTAAAATCTCTCTAACTTGCTGTAAACATTACAAAAACAAAATTTATCTAAGGTGGATGTCACATATACCCCATACCATCTTCCTCTAATCTCTCTTTCCATAATTCATTGATCTTGATCTTTGATACCCAAAATACCTCTGTATCTCTGCTTCTATACTTAGTCAATTTCAGAGTCATCAAAACTCAACTTCATAGGAATCAATCTGTAACCCAGATGTGTTTCCATAAATGAAAAACAAGAAGTGAATCAAATCATGCAAAATATATCACTTTCCAATAATCTCTCCCTTTGGCATTGATGGCAACACTTAACAAAAAAAATGACTAAGTGTTCCAACAAAACAAAACTGTCTCTCCTTACTCTCTATTTTTTTTTTCTCTTTTCTTCTCTTATACATTTTCTCCTTCTCCTTATTTATTTTACTCTTTTGTCTTCTCCCATTCATTTTTCTTCTCTTCTCCCCCTTTGACAATAATGACAAAGGTGCATACAAAGTAATAGGATTAGTGCTTGCTCACAAGTTTTAGAACATCTTGAAAGGAATCTTCCAAGATCTCCACTTTAGTACTCCATGATTTAAGCAATATTTGACTAACATGAATTAGTCCATTCAATGCAAATGATGTAGTCTCTTCTTCTTTCAACTCTATAGGAATAGAGTTAATCAATGAATCCATAGTCTTCTCCAAGTCTGATATGTGTGCTTCAATAATAAATACCT
Source organism: Thuja plicata (assembly GCA_018584345.1). NCBI lineage: Eukaryota > Viridiplantae > Streptophyta > Pinopsida > Cupressales > Cupressaceae > Thuja > Thuja plicata. The sequence goes on along the minus strand of MU224350.1, from coordinate 1,119,137 downwards.
TAGGAGTGATTAAACTCTTCAGAAAATTAAATCTAGTCAGTACTCTCCCTTTCTCAATATTCAATACATCTAGTTTTTCCAAAATTCTTGTTACTTCCTTGTCCAAATCTGTTACAGATTGTGAAGAGGTCTCACAACTATCCATCATACTATTCAAAGTTGCCCTGTCCTTGGTAATGATGTCTTCAATGTTCTGAACATGCCTGATAGGATTCATGCAGTAACTGAATAGCTTCCTTCCATGTCCAATGCAACTCTTAGCATTTACAATAGTAGTTTTCAAAATTCTCAAGTCCCATGAGATAGACTTGCAAACTTCGGATAAATTCTTCTCCAAGTAGTTCTTTTCTGCCTTCTCCTCCGCAATATTTATCAAAATCTCATAATAACCATCAAATTCATCAAGTCTTATCTTCAAGTTTTCAATATCATGTCTATGCTGGAAAACAATAGGTACTGGAAGCAATTTTTTTTTATAGTATCAATTGCTCTGGTTATTACCTTAGCCTTTTTTTCACCTTTTTGTTCTGATCTCTCCTTGACTTTAGTAAGTGAAGTAAAAGCCAATTTTACTAGCTCATCTTCATCCATGCAATCAACATCAACATCTATTGTATTATCTTTCCTTGCCAACAATGAAATAGAAGATGTGATTACCTCAATTTTAGTTTCATCTTTTTATTCATGTTCCTTCTATCCTTCATCCTATACTGCTTCACTCTGTTCTTTCTTCTGCTCTTCTTACACTTTCTTCTCTGCTTCCTCAACAATTGTGTTATCCATGCTTTCTGCAAATGGGTCCTTCTCATCATTAGAGGTGTCAAGTGTTATAGGTACACTAGAAACATATAAATCTAGTTGTGTATTATGTAATACCCACCTCTTGGTTGCTTTCTCAGTTTCGATTGTCGAATTCTCTTAGGCCTTTTCATGTATGTGTGGTTTATTTCAGATGGTTTAGAGGATATTTATGTATCACATTTCAGTATGATATTGATTCATTTCTTAGAGTGTTATATCTCCTATTTGCATATGATTTATGGTTATTTCATGATGTTGATGTATATGTTAGGATTTCATTTTGATTATGGTTTTCTGACAATACTGACCCTAGGTTTATATGCACATGGATCATTTATATGTTTTGCATTATTGTTTGACATGCTTGATATGGTATGGGACAGAGTCGTAGTTACTTGCTTCGGTGATATCCACACGATAAACTAGTCTCAACCATTGTTTGCTATATTATATGCATGTATGCTTGTCTTTCTGATGACAGGTTTGCAGGTACCGGGCTACGTCTTCCCTGAATTGGCAGGAGTGAGCGTGCCCTATCACAATATTTCAATGGTAAGAGAGGGGAGATAGTATTCAGGTCCAAACCCATACCCTAAACCCTTATTTTGTCCTATTGATGGACAAAAAACCTGATTGACTACCCTAGTGTTTGAATTCGTCAAGTGACGTCGATTCGTGAGCCTGTTTGTGTGTGTTGGGTTTCTGTTTCAGTTGAGTGTCTGTTTCAGTTGATTATCTGTTTAGATGAGTTTCAGGTGTTTTGATGATACTTTTAGCTTGAATTATTTAATGAATTTTCATGGTAAATATTAATGTTAATTATTGCACCTGTAGTAAGGTTAAAACATTGATATATTAAATATATGGCTATTTAATAATTAAATATTAATTAAATGCCTATATTTAATTAATTGATTTAATTATTAAGTCTTGATTAAAATAATTGAGAATTAATAAATATTAAATTCAATTAATTATAATTAATTGCGCATAGTTGAATTATTGAATATCATAAGTTGCATGGTTAATTGATTTATTTAAGTGAAATATTATCTCATGCATTTTCAATTTAACACTTTGCTTTTATATTATAAAGTTGAGTTTCTGTTACATGCTTTAAGTGGAATTGAAAATAAATAAATTATCTTAATTAATAATTAGATAATTTATTTTCCCTTTAGGGTTTTCACTTTTTGAAAACCTAATTGCTTGGATTATCTATATCTTGGTATTGGAGGCCTTTTTGAAGGGGGTTCAATCAGGGAGAAGGAGAAATCAGGTGATTGGGATTTTGAGGAGGTTTGCTTGGTTTTGGAATTCATCTTTCTTAGATTTGTGGGTTTGATCATCTCTTCTGTTACTAAGGTAGGATCTTGAGCTTTTCAATTCTAGTTTTCAGATCCCTGTCTTCTATGCATCTGAAAACTAGGATGTTTTGCTTGATCTTCTCTGTTTGTGTTTTTGGTGATTTCATTGATTAAAATGATGAAAATGTGTTCTTGGATCTATTTGTGTTTTCTTTCATCTTTGCATGTCAGATCTATGAGTATGAGCATGAGGGTTTCATTTCTGGGTGTTTAATGCCAATTGGACAAAAGGGTTTTCATATGAAAGTTTTTTGTTTGAAATTGCCCTTAGGGTTTCATTTTTTAGGGAAAACTCCTCCTTGATTGAGAATCTTGCTAATGTAAGAAAATGGCTTGAAAACCCTCAGATATGTGTTTAATTCACCTTGAATTATAGAAAATTTGTATTCATCAGATGCATGTTGAAACCCTGGTCAGATCTGCAAGAAAACAATTGAAAGGAGTGAATTTGCATGGTTATGAAACAAGGAAGGCTTTCTTGATAATATTAATTATTGAATTAGAAAATCCTCTTGTTTTCATCAATTTGCATGTAAGAGGAAAAAGAATCCCTCCTTGGTTATTCAATAATTTATTAAAAAGAAAACCTATATTATTGCAAATATAGTTTTGAATGTATCCTTGAAATGAAAAAAAAAGATCCGTTTAGAATAATCATTATTCAGAGGATAATTAATTAAAAGAAAAATAAATAAATAAATAAATAAATAAATAAATACAACCTTGTTTTTAGTTCACCATAAAATATATATATAAATAAATAAATAAAGGAAATATAAATTAATTAATTATTAATAATTAATTTCATATCATATTTATCATGCGAGAAATTGTTTTAAATATATTAAAAAAAAATGGAATGGTATTTGAAGTGGTGGCGGGGGCCACCAAATCCCCCCCACCGCTGTGGGCCGCGCCGCGGGCTCCACTGTCAACGATAGTGGGCCGCGGGCTATCACGGTCCCCACTGTCAATGACAGTGGGCCGTGGGGCCTCTGAAGTACCCATCGCCGGCCAGTGGGCTGTGGGGTTTAGGGACCGCGGGGGAAGTGGGGGCCGCGGGTCCCACCACCCGATCCCGCCCAATTATTAAAGTGTTTTTTTATTATTATCAAATTTTTTTTTATTTGCTGCGTTTTTTAGTTGTGTTAATTAATATTTAATTTAGTTTTAATTAATTTAAATTAGTTTAAAACTTAATTTTATTTGAAGTTAAATTTATTTTGTTTTAGTTAAAGTTATATATATATATATATATATATATATATATATATATATAAGATTTAGTATTAAAATTTTATTTTCTTATGTGTATTTATAAATGCTTTAAGATTTTGTTTTAAAGAGAAAGGAAATAGTGGAGAGATAAATTATTTATTAATAATAATATAATTATTAGTAATGGATTATTTTCTTATGTGTAATATTGAGTAAATGAGAGTTATTTAGTTGAAAGTGATAGTATGGGTACTGAAGTTCTTACTAGTAATCTTATCGTTATTACAATGCATTCTACACATGATGTAATTATAGTTTTGTTTTAGTAATTATCAAATTAGGTTAATTTATACTTGATGAAGATTATAAAGTAACCTATATAGGAGCTTTAGTTATTTTTCTTCTTGAGGATTTAATTATAGATGGATAGTAATTTTACCAGATAAATGAATTTGAATAACTAGTGTTATAAATTTGTTTATCATCATGCTATCAATACATTGGTTATTAGTTCTTGCTAGAGATGTATTTGCTTTTCCATGATGCACCATTTTGGATGAATTGTGCTATGTATTCATTCCTGTATAAACCTTATCATGTCGGGTATCTGTTGGGGTTGTGGGACTTGATTGGTCATGGTGTCTTACATGGATCTCCAATGCATGTGTCTTATTCTTATGCTGGTTTGTTTCTTTTCTGAACCTAGTATGCTGAGCTTAGGATATGAGATCCTTGAGAATGTCTCATATGGTTAGTGAGAACCAGTAGTTCCTATATGGGTAGGAACTAGTGTGAGTCATGAGATTATTTATGATCTTGAGCTTAGGGGATAGATAGTTAGGTGCATCTTAGGGGAGTGGCTTACAGTAGGATTTCGGGGCCCAAAGAGGCTAGTCCAGGGTGACCTATTGTAAGTTGTTTAATAAGTGATAACTTAATAATAAAACTTTGGGATTACATTAAATACAAGATTAGTTAGCATGTTGAGCGTTCGGGGTCCAGAGTGACCAGACCAGGGTAAACTCAACTAGATGATGCTTGAAGGTCCAGGGTCCATAGTGACCAGTCCTGGGTAATTTGAGTATATGATCATGTGATGACACTCTCATAGCATGTAGCCTAAGTCTCTTCCATAGGTCCTATTGTACCTTTTTATGGTTGTGTCTTGGACACTTGAATTTTAGATTCAATATTTGGTTATGTTGGTGTTTTGGATATCTTATGTATGTTCTTTTTATCTTTGGATGATGTACCTTATATGATCTTGGATTTCCAGTTGTCTTGGTCTTTCCATCCTTATGCTTTTGCTTTAGTCTTTCTTGTTGTGATCAGAAAGCTTCTAGGATCTTCCTATGTGTTCTTTATGATGGCTTGTATACCTTTGATTGTCTTCATGTTGTAATGTAGACGTCCAAAATCGTCTTTATATTAATTTAATTAATATTCCCATAGCACTATAATTAATTTTAATTAATTATATCTGTTATATTCTTCTATCTATTTAATTAAATTTATTTAATTAAATATGATTCACTTCCTTTATTATTTAAATTTAATTTAAATACTACTCTTGCTAATGTATTAATTTTATTAATGCATTACCCTTCATAAATCCCCTTTTAAATAAATTTTTAATTTATTTATTCCCTCACAATCTTAATATTCTTCTAAACCCAATTAATTCAAATTTAATTTGGATTAAATTAATAAA
>MU224350.1:1028001-1104869 GCA_018584345.1 Thuja plicata | reverse complement strand
CAGGCAACTCTTCATCATCTTGGAATTTCTCCAATTCCATTTCTTCTTCAAAGAAATCTGCATTGTTAAATAAGAACATATGCATCATAAGGGAATACCAACCCATAGGCTTTTGTATATTGTCATCCTTGATCCCCGACAAACCATCATGCATCTCTTGAGCAATATAGGATGCATAGTCAAACACTACTGATAAATGGGGATGTAGAATTTGAACCACCATCAACATAATCTGGACTGGCATGGCTACCTCCTCATTTATCCCTAAGACATTACACAGGGAACTGTACATTTTTCTGGCTTTGCCAATGAAGAAATCTACTTTGAAGGGTTCGGGGGTTCCTGGCCCTATTACAACTAAATCTCCTATCTTGCTTGCATATCCCTTCACTACTTCACCTCTATAATACTCCCTTTGGTTATTGTATATTTCTTTGAAATATTCAAGGTCAATATCGACCATATTCTGGGAAGTATCTGTCAATTTGAAGATCCTCCTAATTTCATCAGCTAACATAGTCAGTTGTACATTTCCCTGGGTGTCTCTAACTACCCTAGACACCTTGTCATAAGTGTTTTCTATTAGAATGAGAAAATTAGTGTCCATGAAGACACTAGGTGCTATTAGTTTACCAACATCTAGTTCCCAAATATTACAATCTGGGGTAGGGGCCTTTCTCTAACTGTAAGCTACTCTAAATAGAGCCAGGACATCAAAACTTGTGGTGGCATCTCTTGCCCACCTTCCTGAATCATATAGTCCTTCCCCAATTCTGAAGTGGGGATGCTATGGTACTGCTTTCTTGGCTTGGGTGGCATCCCCCAAAGACAATGGTAATTACTGTAGTAAATTCTCTCTAACATTCCATTTTTGGTAGTCAACCTATCTGGTGATTTCATCTCTAGGGGCCATTCTAATGTTTTTCTATCAAGACTAGAACTGGATTCTGAAATAGGAATTCTAAAATCTTCTCTAAACTGCAAATTCTACCTCAATTGGAATGCTTGGTGAATCAGTGAACTTACCCATTTTGCACAGAAGTCGCTTGAAGTTGGTTTTCTTTTGCAATTCAGTCTTTGCGTAAATGGTTTTGGTGAATGATTTAGACAGTAGTCGGCTTAATCATTTTATGGCCTCAATGAAATCAATCTCTCGAATTGATTTTGACTGGAGTTTCCACATGTTCTGTAATTAATTCACCAGCTTCAGTTTTGCAGCTTAACGACTCTCTGCAACTTGTTTTATTAACTTTGAATTTGGAACATTGATTCTGGGCACTATTCTTTGCATCAGACGACCATCTTAATTTCTTGAAAACAACTGCTAACTGAGGACACATTTCGGGACCGCTTATCAGCTTATTCATTAGATGTCGAGCATCTTAGACATAAGTGAACAAGCAAGCCATCAGATGCTAACAAACTTAATAGAAACTTAACATCCTGCAAGTTGTATATACTTGGGTCCACCAACTGCCAGATGTTGCCATCGCTTATCCGCTTACTCATTAGATGTCGTGCACTTTCCCTTTAAGCTAATAAGTGGTTTTTTTAATCTTTTGAAACTTGTGCAACCTTTAAAAAAGTGCCTTTACAACAATCTGGCCCCACCAGGGACACGCGTCACCACCGCTTATCCGCTTGCTTGTTAGATGTCAAGCATCTTAAACATAAGTGGATACATTGACTGTCAAATATTTTAACAGTTGCTTACCTTTTAACGGAATGCCACTCTTAACATGCTCGGCCCCACCAGAGACACACGTTGCCACTGCTTATTCGCTTTCTTGTTAGATGTCATGCACTTTGGACACAAGCGGATATGCACACCGTTTGATCTTTTAATAGTTTCACAACACATAAGGTGATGATGCAAAGGGACCGAAATGGCAAGACTTAGGATTTAATAAAGTGGTTAGGATATTAAAAACTATAGGTGAAAAGAAACCTATTTAGTGGAGACACATAACTTAGGATGATTTAAGTGACCAAAAAAGTAACGCAAGAATAGAATAGGCCAAGGCACTTAGGGTTTTTTTTTAGTCATTTTTGATCACTTTCAAATAGGTTAAGGGTTTAGGCACATTTTGCAGAGGCATAAAATCAAACTCAATACCAATTTCAAAACCCTTGACACTACAAATGACAGGAGACCTCATAAAAATACAAGGCACTCTTTGGACAAGAAATAGCACCAACAAGTTCTCAGTAAAGGTTTCAATTCTTTGAGTATTTTATCCCTTTCTTGTAAAGATATCACAGGTAGCATGTTGTCAATTTCCTAATTTCTGATTGTTTCATCCTCAATCTATGCTAACTATTTCCTTGTCTCCAATCTCACATATAGTTCTTTAGGTACACTTCCCTCAATTTCCAATGGAGTCTTCTTGAAAACAAGTAAATGATTAACCACAATATCTTCAATCTTATTTTTATTTGTCTCACCATATCTGTCATAGTATTTTTTTATTATAACTAGCTTACCCTGCTCTATAGCTCTTTTCTCAATCATCTTTAAGTCAGGCTTCCATATGTGTTTCTCACTTTTAGTTTTCTTCTCTTCTCTCACAATAATTTGTTCCATAGTGTTTACTCTATGAGTAGTCTTTTTAGCTTCTGATGTCTGCTATGATGGAGGAGGTGGACTATCTACCATTACTACTTTAGGAGTGGGAAGGGCTTCAGTACTAGCACTTTCCAATCTAGAAGATCGCTCTTCCATTTTCATTTTCACTTCTTTGAACTCTTCATTTGTTAGTCTTGCCTTTACACCACACTCATGCACAATGTTATCAATTTTCCTTTTCCTTAGACCTCTAGTATGTTCCTCTCTTACCTTAGTAGATTTCTCCTCATAGGTTCCCCATCTTTCTTCTAATGTATCAATATCAGATGCAAGAACATGTTCAACTTTCCTTGTAAGTACCTCTAAACTTACCTCATATCCCATAGGATAACACCATTTCTTCCTTGGTGTGACTTCCTCAAAGCATACATAATCAGTTTGAACCATGAAACATATTGTATCCTTGTACTTCTCAACTATGTCATCAGATATCGTGTATCTATTTTTCAACTTCCTCTTGAGGATTTTGATCATTCCAAATAATTCACCATCAAACTGTGTCCTGTTCTATCTTCTATAACTATGTGTGATCTGAATACTAGTAGGTATCCCTATTTTCCAACCAGTAGGGTGCATCCCTAGGAATTTGTGTTCAATTTGGATAAACATATGTACTAATAGTGAACCAAATATGAAGGTCTTCGATCTGTCTTTCTTTACCAGTTTTACATTCTCCTAAAATTATTGTGCCACCACTTTGCATAGGTTATATTTTACATTTTCTTTCAGCATTCTCCATGCCATCATGATAAATCCTATAGATACCAAATTAGGTCTACTGCTATAGTAGAATTTCTAGCCAAGTATCATAGCAATTAGTCTCACATCTTTTTGAAAGATGTCATTCATAGTTATTGCTTGCCTATCCCATTTAGAGTGAGTTAGGGTTTTGACTTTCTTCTTCACATGCTTTTCTACAACATGAATGATTCTTGTATTGTCCAATCCAGTAATCTCATTAATTAAATCACTACAAATCTTCATAGGCTGCTCGCCTATCCAAATGAACTGATCATGTACTCTGCTCAATAATATCTTGAGCCATTCTTCTTCATCAAATTCATACAAATCCAAAATTTTCATAATACTCAACTGATCAATGTGTTTGTAATCATCTCTCATAATTCCTTTATCATTCATATACTCCATCTCAGTAGAAATGTCTTCAATACCTAGTATATTATACTTACAATGAATGTAATCCCTAATATATTCTACATGTAAAACTCCATAGAGTGTCTGAAAAAATGTTCCTTCGGGGTCTTCTTCACTAGAACTAAACGGATGTTTCTTGAACTTATATCTAGGTTGATATACAACATCATAAATAAAAAGTGCATCCATAGCTAGATGATGTAAATACCTCTTTCACACTGAATTCTGAGTTTTCACTTCAATCGATCACACAAGGAAAATGTAGGATAGACTGAATCTCTCCATTCTCTGATCTCCTTAGGCCTCTCTTCGTCAAATGGTAAGGAAATAGATCTTCATATGGTGCTTTATACAATGTTTAAGTTATAAAATTTCACTTTACCCAATACTGTCTAGTCGGCTTCAAGATCTCGCAATCAAAATATATGCGTCAACTGATGTTGCGCTCTTAAGTGTATACTCCATGATGTCGGCCATGTTCATACCTAAGATTGCATGATCTCAATCCAAAAGTTAAGGGGAAAGATATATTATTATGTCTTTATCCAATGCTCCCCCTAAGGCCATGTTCGGCCAATTAGGTTGATTCTACTTTACTACCATTAGGCAAAGATCCAGTAGCATCTATTGTCTCTCCCTGATCCAATGTTTAACTTGTTTCTTTGATCTTCCATATCTTACCACTATTTTTATCTTCTGCTTTCTTAAAAAAAATTTCAAAATCATTCTTTAAATCTGCAACACTCTTACCAATATTATTTCCGTTCTTTTGTGTATTCATAGGAGGTGGTACTCTTCTGTTGTTTACTCCATTATACCTACAAAAATTTGCTATATGACCTAGATTATTGCATTTTTAACATATAGGAGGTCTTCTTTCCTAATTTACTTGTAGCTTATAGTACTTCACAATATGTCCAATGTTATTAAATTCGTAGCATGTAGGTTTCACTGTAGGTTCTCCTCCATTATCTTGTCTATATCTAGATTGATTAGGTTTCTTGCATTTTGCTTTCTTGTGCCCATATCCATTACAATTAAAACAATACCCAGAAAAGGTCTTAATAGGGTTATTACCTCTGCAGTCTCTTTTCATGTGTCCAAACTTGTTACATCCAAAGCATCTACCTTTGAAAGTTCTGATCTACTCTCTAGGTTATTCAATAGTAGGTTTTTCAGCATCAATCTTTGCATCAGATTTCTCTTCCTGATTCTTTGAGAATTTAGCTTCATTGAAGCCAATACTAGTCATATCACCTTTAGGTTTTTGTCTGTCTCTTTTTTCATCGATCAAATCACTGCTGGTGTAAAGTTTCTCAATGTGTTTATTTTCCTCAACAAGTTCACCTTTTATGATCTGATTGTATTTCTCTAGTTCTAGATACTTGTTCTTGTAGTTGTCAACCTCATTCTTCATTTGTTCTAATGAACTATTCAAGGTATCTTCAGTCTTCTTCTTAGCATCTTTTTTTAACTGAATCTCTTTAGTCATAGCTTCATTCTCAAGTTTCAAAGTTTCATTTTATTCTTCAATTTGCTTCATTTGATCTGAATTGTCTTTGTCCAAATCTTCTTTTATCTAAACCACAAGATCATGTCTCTAACTTATGGAAAGTTCAAGCTGGTTTCTGAGTTTCTTTATCAATTTCTCAGCTCTTCACATGTTGAATCTCAATTCTCCATTCTCTTCTTTTTCTTTGTCAAGGTCTTCTAGTGCAACATCAAAGTTTTCTTGCAAACTATCCAAATCCATTATGATCTCCCTTAAGTTGTTAGAATTTCTCTCCAAGGGCCAAAATCTCTGATACTAATTGTTAGGATTAGGTAATACTGAGAGGGGGGGGGGGGGGGGAANGGGGGGGGGGGGGGGGGGGGGGTGAATCAGTATTACAACACTTATTTAAAATTTTCAACCAATTAAACATTAACCATATACTTGCAGAAATGAAAAGAACATAAGAAAATAACACAGTACTCATAACACCATAATTTTGTTATTGAGGAAACCCTGGCCAAGGGGAAAAACCCAGTGGGGATGGTACCCTCAAGCATGCACTAAAGTATAATGTCCCTATTAGGATACCTAGCCCTGTTAGGAGCTAAATATTATATAGTAAATTTCCCTTTTAAAGGAATAATTACCCTGTTAGAGGTATACAACACCCTGTTAGGGCCCAACTGAGCTTACAACTCTTACAAGGTAATTCTGTTACAAAATGTTCTCAATAATGAACAAAACAAGCATCTCTAATGCTTAGATAGTTCCTATCATAGCTCATCAATGATCTATGTCATCCTCTTCTCTATAATTCAAATGTCCTGAAAAAATATAATCCATCCAATCATCTCACATCATCACTTATCATATCTTCTCTCAACAAATAGTTCTCCATATATATCTTATCTTTTACCAAGTCGGCTCTCTTAACCAAATATTACATAGTCGGCTCTCAATACAAAATACATTTAATAAAAAAAAATATCAAATGCATAGTCAATTCTCTTACATAATCAAATTATAGGTTATCAACAACCATAATCTAACTCTGATTTCTAGGAGTCCACCTCATACTCTCTGAATCATCACTTCTGTCCAACTGTTCTGTATCACTGTTCTGCTGCTTTCTGTTTATCTTAAAATCTCTCTAACTTGTTGTAAACATTACAAAAAAAAAACGATCTTAAGTAGAGGTCAATTATACCCCATACTATCTTCCTATAATTTTTCTTTCGATAATTCATCATTCTTGATCTTCGATACCCAAAATACCTGTGTATCTCTGCTTCTGTAGTTAGTCAATTTTAGAGTCATCAAAACTCAACTTCATAGGAATCGATCTGTAACCCAGATGTGTTTCCATAAATGACAACCAAAAAGTGAATCACATCATGCAAAATAGATCAATTTCCAAGATATATATATATATATATATATAGGATATTTATATATTTTTTATATAGGTGTAATTGTGTGTATGATGTGTGGGGGGTGTTGAGTGTGTGTTGATAGAAATGTGTGGCCTCCTAATCCAAGACAAGGAGATCCCAATTGATTAATTGAAAGGAGACGATCAATGAAAAAAGGAATCAACTAGTTATGGATAAAGAGGGAAAGAGTGATCTAATTTCTTATTTATAAATTGAAACAATAGATATAAATTTCTTAAAACCCCAATTGAAATGAAACATTTATCTCAGAAGGTAATAGATCCATAAATACTCATTTTCTGATGTTTGTATTGAGTTTCGGGGAATTCTACAGTCGGATCTTGAACATAAACATAGAGATGGAGAAAAACTAGAAATATTTTCCTTTTTTGAGTCAGGTCAACCTTGACCCTAATGTGGGGGTGAAATTGTTCCCCAAAATGTCAAACTTGACCTGCACTGCTTCAACAAAGATTTTGTTCACGGATCGCGAAAGTTGGCTGAAAAGGGTATCTGAATCTGCTCTATAATTCATTGTCCTGTACATGTACCTACAAGAAAATTGGTTTTGTTTGTTGGGGGGAGGGGTTTTCCTTATTCAAACCTTGAATTAGGAATTAACATTGAAATCAATAATTTAAATAGAGAATGCTAGCAATTAGTAGAAATAAATTTAACAATAAAGCTATGATACTTAATAGATATGCAATTGTATTTCAAACATAAACAAGTATGTTAATATGAAAGCTTAGACTCAACATTAGAAATCATAAATGTAAATCAAAACCTCCATGATTTTATGTTTGGAATCCACCTTAAAGGAAGAATGAATGAATCTTGAGGATACACAAAGGATCTTGAAGGAACATCACACCACCATGATGGCTAGATCTAGGGTTTGAATCTTGAATCTTGCATGTTTAAACAAAATCCCTTCAAAGGATTGAATGTTTGAATCCTTGATCTTTAATAGAGAGATTTAATGCTTGAGAAGAAGGTAGAACAATAGATTCTTGAAAGTAGAAAATAATTTATTCTTTCCTCTTCAAATCTTGTCTTAGTCCTTAGTGCTTGTGATTATACTTCAAGTCTTATCGTTCTATCAAATGAGAGGAGAAGAGCTTCCTTATATACAAATATAGGGCATAAAATTATAGAGAGGCTGAAATAGGAGAATTAAATTCCAATTAGGCCTATACCCCTAGAAGTGGATCTGTATTAAATATAATTTCAAGATTTGTTACTTCAGAACCCAAAACAGCTAACTCGAAAGCGGGAAAATGAACTTTTGAGTGTCCCCCAACAGCCGAAAATCTTTCCAATTGAAAAGGAGGACTTGGGTCAAGGTTGAGGTCAACCTTGACCCTGGGGGTTAGGACCCCTAGAAAATGTGCTAGGTGGGATAAACAGTGCCCGGAGAGGCCCAATCAGGGTCCTAAATAGGCATAGAAGATGCAGAAGGGGAAGAAATGAGAGGAAAACATGGTGATGCCCAAAAAACCCCCCAAGGAGGGATAAACTATCTTAACATGGAAGTGCTTCCATTTTAAGATGATACATTAAGCCCCCACTTTAGCGGGAGTATGGAATCAAACATACTCACGGTAAAGTTAGAAGAAAGACTAGTGGATCGCAAGGAGGTAGAACATCACTTAGTCAAGGACATGAGCCCCTAGGCCAAGGATTCTAACTCAACATACATGCAGAAGAGTATGAAAACAAAGAGAAAACAAAGATAAAGATAAAAATATACAAAAAGAGGGGTTAGTACAAAAACAAACCCAAATCAATTAGCAAAAGAAACCTTGCCAAGAAATTCTTCCTATACTAATATCATATTTGGAAAGCTATCATAAAAGCATAAATGACTACATAAGAAAGACAAGAGAAACACTATAAATAAAATAGCTTCATGGTAAAATCCTACTAGAATGAAAGTGAAAGAGAGAAATGAGAGAGTGATTACCTCACCTAGTAAGATGACCACCTTATCATGAATCACCAAGGAGGGAGAGCCCAATAAGTTCACCCATAAATTATGCTTATTAGTTGTAATGCTTCATTTGATGGCTTTTGGAATACCCATAGATCTACATTCTTGTATCACTATGGAATATAAAATGTGTGTCTCTTCAGGATTTAGCAACTTATGTGCATTACCTTTTGAGGATTTAGCATATTTAAATTTGAAAATGTGTATCTCTTGAGGATTTAGCAACTTATGTGCGTTACCTTCTGAGGATTTAGTAAAAATAAAATAAAAAATACGTGTCTCTTCAGGATTTAGCAACTTATGTATGTTACCTTCCAAGGATTTAGCATGTTATAAAATGTAAACTATAGTAAGGGAGACCCTATATATGCCCCCCCTCCTTATCACTGCTACCTAATAGACAAGATAAGGAAGAGAAAGAGGATACCTACTTCACAAATTAAGGAGATATCCTGTTAGCAACAATGTGCACGATATTCTTAGCAAAGAGTATTGACTCTTACATCTAAGAGCATAGATAATCATGAAAAAGGATATGTCACTTATGGAAAAAGGATCCTTAAAGAGGAAGAGATCTTATCAACAAGACCCCCACTGTAGAGGAGTTCTTTGGATAAAATATCAACTTTCAGAGAAAAAAGCGAAGAGGGATCAAAGATTTGATCATCAAGCCCCCTATGATCAAGAGGGAGAGGAATCTTAGAATGAAGGAATCAAACTCTAAACCAAAACAAAGGCAAGAGTTTATAAAGAACATAATTTGGAAAATAAAGAATAGGTGATGACCTAGGACAATCACCTCTCATATAAGAGGGTATCCATAGCCAAACATAAGTTTTTATAAGGAAATAATGTTGTAGAATAAAAAAATGCCACTAAGATAAGAAAAGTAGATCCTTAGACAGAGAGAAAGAATGAGAACCTTTCCCCCTAGGGATGAAAGCAAGGGATATACCAATCAGATCATGAGATGTTTTAAAAAAGAGATATCTTTGCAAAAGAAAAGTCTTAGAAAAGATATCATGAATACTAGAAGAGAGATATGGATGATTATGAGAAAAGGAAGGATGTACCATAATACAAAATCATAGGGATAGAATATAAAAAGAATAACCAATTAATCTAAATAAAAAAAGACATGCTAAGAGCATAATGGATCCTAGAAAAATGGAAGAAATACCTCTTGTCCCCCAGTGAAGAGACAAGAGGGAGAAAGATCTATATTATTGAAGAAAGAGGGGTATTCCCCGTATGGAAATTATGAATAAATTGTAATACCAGACAAGAGTGAGATATAATTCCTAAAGCAGCTCTTTCTCTAACATACATTTTGAAATGCACACAATCAGCAAGTAAATATGTATTACTATAATGAAAAGGACATTTGTACTTGAAGAGGAGGGAGAAGATCAAAATCAACCACCTTAAATTGAGATAGTAGAAAGCCTAGACCATTCCTATCTTGTTTAGGAGATAGATGAACCAAATATTTAATACCATGTTCATTAAAACCAAGCCCTAAACCCTTATAACCTTGTTTAGCCACCATATTGTATCGAGTAGTGTAAATATCTTGTAAAGCTTCTACATGAGGTGATTGTTTATAGTGGTCATGATAAAATGTTGTGTAAGGTAGAATGATAGGTTTAGAAGAAGTTTCTTTTCTCTTCCCTTTAATATCATCATGGATCAAATAAGAAGGGGAAGGTAAATAAAATAATTCTTGCACATCTACATCATGAACCATAGTTTGAGCCCCACATAAGTGTGGGAACAACTAGGGATAGAAGATGGAGAAATAGGAGTGAGAATATTATGAATTAGATTAGGAATATTAGGAAATGGGGTATCATCTACCAAAGTCTTCACATAATCCAAAAGAGAACTAAGTTTGTTACACAAATTCTTAATAAAAGTGTTGAAAGTAGGAAAGCTAGTATTAGTTAATCTAAAAATAACATAAGAGAGTGAAACATGACGAGTAACAAACATAATGAAATGGATAGAAGATGGAGAAATAGGAGTACTATAAAGAGATGCTAAGAGAAGAATAATGAGGAAAATAACCATACCCCAAAGCATCTTAAAGATCTTCACAGTGAATGAAATGTAAGAAAATGTTTTTGAATTTTTATGAGTATGTTGATTTTTTTGCATTTTAAAATGCAAGAGAATAAAACAAAACTAATTTAATATGTATGCAAAAGCTAGTCTCTAAGGAAAAGAGGCAAATCATCTTACACCAAAAATAAATAGTTGTCTATCGCGGGTTCACCAAAATGTAAGATATAAATATAAATTTAAAAAAAAAAAAAAAAAAAAAAAAAAAAAAAATATATATATATATATATATATATATAAGAGTGTAATTGTGTGTATGATGTGTGGTGCGGGGGTGTTGAGTGTGTGTTGATGCAAATGTGTGGCCTCCTAATCCAAGACAAGGAGATCCCAATTGATTAATCAAAAGGAGACGATCAATGCAAAAAGGAATCAACTGTTAATCTCTAAGTTTTGTTCATGATTAGTGACCAACACTTAGTCATTCACTTAGGCAGTTTTAGATGGCTATCACGATGGCCGAGCTAAAACTATGCAAGGTTGAGCAACATTGCCGAGCAGTTTTTAGTTTGCCTAGTTACATTGCTGAGCTGAGTTACATTGCCAAGCCGAGAAGGATACAGAGATGTTAAGTGCCAAGCGACAGAGAAGTCAAGTGCTAAGCAGAACATTTTTTGTATACATGTCTGGAATGATTCAAACTTTGAGGATAAGTGATCTGGCTGACTTGTATAAGCTTTTTTGGGCCAACTTATGTATGCATTTAATATTCTTATACGGAGTTAGTTATGCATTTAATTGTTTTATCCTATGCATGAACATTAATTGTAATATCATCAAGGTATGGGTATTAGATCTTGATCATTGATCTAGATCTCGCTATCAGACTTGAACGAATATATTAGATTGCTTCTAAACTCTATTTTTGTATGTGTGTAAAGAGAGAAGATGAAGTGTGGTGACTGCATTTTCAAGTGAAATGCACAGAGGGTTATTCTGTTAAGAAGCAGACATCAAGTAGAGTGACAACATAGTGAAAAATAGAGTAAAGATTATATCAGATTATGAGATCATAGAAGGTGCTGGAAAGAGGAGATCCGTCATCAGCATTAGAGTGCATAATGAAGGATCAATACTTGAGAAATTCTAATTATTGTATTAGGTGAAAATATCTTAACAGAGTGGTTCTAGCAGACCTTTCTTTATCTCCTAACAGAGTGCTTACTTTGTTGTAAGTTGAAATCCTTTAACAGGGTGGATTGTAATGATTTTTAGCACTTAACCGGGCAGACCTTTAATAGGGTAGATTACATTTTGTAATCAACATTTGTAGCCTTAACATGCACACTTTATTACTACAGTAGTGGAGAATTTTGTGGGTGTCTTCCCCACCCCAGTTTTACCTATTTGGATTTCTGGGTTACCAAGTTATTATGTTATGTGTTATTTATTTCATTGTGTGGATGCTATCTAAGATTACATTAGATTCATATATGTATGAATGTGGATCAATTTTTTTTAAGTGTTTAAATTTGAAGATATGATTCACCCCCCTCTCAGTATCTTTCTTTCCCATTATTGTATTTCCAACAATTGGTATCAGTGCACAATTCTCTAATAAGGTCATAATCAGCTTGAGAATACAGATCTTGAGATGGAGATCTACAAGCTGGGTAAAGTCATTGAGAATCAAAAGATTGATATTCAGCTAGCACTACAATAGCTTGAGACTGCAAGACAGGAATTAAAGAAGTCCTTGACTGCAAGGAAAGATTTGGACAAACAAATGAATGACACTCATTATCAGGAAGAGGACACCACAAATCTATTTCAGAATGGAGACTCTATTGAGAGCGATGCAGCAATAGCAGATCTATTGGAAAAGAATAGTGCACTATGTGAAGAAGTCAAAAACTTGAAAAAGGAATAAGAAGCCCAATCAATAAGAATGTGTGAAGTTGTTGAATAGAAAAAGAAAGCTGAAGATGACAAGGCTATGGAAAAAGAAGACAAAAGAATGATGACTAACAAACTTGATGAAAGAACACATGATATACAAACAATGATAGTTAATCAAGTAGACATGGAAAATCAACTACTACTTATGAATCAGGAGATCAATAGGAAAGACTTGGAGATTGTTAATCTTAGATCTGAGAAAAGTTAATTGAAAGATGAATTGAGATCTGAGAAAGAACTCAATAACAAAGTGAATGATCCAAGTGCTGCTGTGAGCTACTTTGAACAACTAGTGGAAGCATCAAGAAGACCTAAAGATTCTTCTGGATTAGGTCACACTAAACAACATACAACCACTGAAGATGGAGAATCATCTAAGATAGGTGAAAGAAGGTATGCAAAGCCAAGAAACAATAAACCTGTTTGCCACCACTGTGGGAAACCAGGTCATATAGAAAACATTTGCCAAAGCAAGATTTGTAAGTCCAATCTGAAAACTAATTTTAATGGTTATTGCTTTAACTATAATAATTTTGGACATCGGGCACATGAATGTAAGACAAGTGAAAGAAAAACACCTAGAATCAATGGTAATTTATATAAATGTCACAAATATGGTCATAGAGCACAAGATTGCAGATCAAAAGGTAAACAGCAGTGGACATCAAAGGTATAAGAGAAATCACCAAGAAAAGGCAATACTTACAAGTGGGATTACAACACATAGAATAGTTTTCACTACTGTGGTGAGTATGGACATGTTCCAGAAAATTGCATAAGGACACATTTAAGAGGAAAATCTAAAATTTGGATGAATGGAAGCCTAGTTTGTCACAGTTGTCTGAAAATTGGTCATACAAGGAAAGATTGCAAGACTAGGGTACATACTCCTACTGTTGAGCAAATAAGAGAACAAATGAACAGGACATGGGTTAAGAAGTATGAACCATGCAGTAGTGAAGCTCGTGAAGCCGAGGTCACCCAATCCAATGGATCAGGTGATCACATCATCTCCAACTAAGAAAAAGAGGTATGTAAGGAACTACATCTAAAACTCCTATGTTACATCAGTTCCTAACATGAAATGTACCAAAGTCCATATTTGCATATGTTAAGATGCACCAGGACATATTTTGAAGACAAATGCCGAAATGAGCCAATTGCACTATAGGTGCCAAAAACTAATCATGGATACTAAGGCTGAGTTCTTTAGTGAGTGTCAAGTTTTGTTGGTAGAGTAAGTATCATGATGGCCGAGTTTAGTAAGCCAAGTGGGATGCAAGTTGTTTTAAAGCCAAGGACAGCTAGCTTTCACTAACTCAATGGGTAGAACATTCATTGCTTACCTACCTTGATCTTTCAAAGTCTATAAAGGATGAACAGTTGACACTTCATTTTTACCTTACAATTTTTACTGGTTATAGAGTGATTGAAGTAATTTGCAGAATTGATCTTAACGAAGTTAGCAATGAAGATTTCATTAGCGTGCCGTCGGCAATCTTAAGGTGAACAGTGTGAAGCGTTACTTGCTGAGGTACTCTATTTTTTATCTTTCAAACCCTATTTTCAAGATTATGGCTGCAATTTATTTTGCACCAGCTAAGAGTATGGAGGGAGAACAACAACAAATTTAGTTAGTACGGAGTGATGAATATGAACCTCTCAAATTTTGAGCCATTCCTGAAAGTGTGATTTAGAGTGATTTAACGAGAGCCCTCTCATCTATTCCACCCAAGGTAATTATGATCCATGATTTTTGATCATGTTATATGGTTAAGATTGGTGAAGTAGGTGATAGTGAATTGAGGATATCCTACAACAAATTGTGTATTGATGGAGTTCTGAAGGAAAAATTCAAACATCTAGCTGACAAAGGGTTAATTCATGCCCTAGATTTTCCACAAGGTTTCAAAGATGAATGGATTAAGGTTATCCTTAGCCGAGTTCATGATATGTGTATGTGGTTGGATAATGGACAGTCAAGATCACCAAAAGCATGATTCATCAAGTGACTAGATATCCTGTAGTGAACGGAAAATGAACAATGAGGGATAACAATAAAGAATAAATTACACTACACACTGGAGCCATATGGAACAACAGAGGTATGACTATCTCTACAATTATAGACATAGAACTTTATTTTGGATTAAGAGTAATAGCACGTAAGTTCTATCAGTCGAGTAGATTGGATAGTGTTCCTTGTACAACTGTTGATCAGGCATGGAAAATTGTCAAGAAGAATCATACATATGATCTTGCTGAGCTACAGCTGACACAATTAGTTGAGAACCTAGCATCAATTAGAAAGGCGAAGAGCTCATCATGTAAGTTTGGTTCCTTACTAGTCTGCATATTTTTCTACATTCAGGATACATTTCCTACACTGGAAAATATTGTTTGGAAAAAGGATAGACCCATTACAATCTAGATTAGTGAATGTATTGAGAAATTAGGAAGTAATTTCAATAGCATTATGGGGAGCTATTTTGTAGAATTCAAGAAGAGAATGAGATTAAGAACTAGAATTACTAAGTCACTAGTGGAGAAACACTATGAAGAAATCTATTTTCTAGTTGATATAGATAACACTTATATCCAGGCTATGACTCCTAGGATAACATGCTTAGAACCATTTCCATATGAAATTAACATTGATGAAGCATCAAATTCCATCATTGCACTCCTACCTGAGGCAATTGATACTACAGCAAAGAGATTTGGAAAGTTTGATGAAGCCAAATCTAAAATTTATAGAAGCTTGAATGAGGGAGCTATGGAGAGGAAAAGAAAGAATATTGTGAAAAATATGAAGAAAATGGTTGGTTTAGGTAGTGATGAAGAGCCCGAGGATGCACCTTTAGACCTGACCACTGGACAAGGTGAGGATGTATCTACAGAAGAGGAAGTGAGTGCATCAGAATAGGTCACTAAGAAAGATAAGGGTAAAAGACCACCAATTGTCATAGTAACCAAGCTGAGCAAAGCTAAACCTAAGGTTACACCTCCTGCAGCTAATCATACGAGGGCTAGAGCATCTACTATTACTTCTCTAGTAGAAGTACAAACAAAAGTATATGGTTAGAGGAAAGTTGCAGAAAGTAGTTCTGGAAAGGAAGCTAAGGTTGCTCCTAAGGCTAAGTCGAGTAAGCCAGTGAAGAGACCAAGAAGGAGACTAAATTTGGGAATAGATAGTGATGAGGAAAAGATAGAAATTGATGAACCCAGCAACATACCTACAATACAATTCAAGAAACTAGATAGTAATGATGAGGTATGTGACACTTTGAGGAATTCAACAGGGTTAGCAACTTTTAAGTTCATTAAGTATGAGAAATTGAATAATGTGGATAGGCACAAAGTTCAGGAAGCACTCTTGGATATGATGAGTACTTTCAAGCTAACTCCTACAGAGATAGGAAATCATGTGCCAAATCAACTATATGATTTTCTATCAAGCAAATGGGAATTTGCACTTACCACAGAGAGATAGATCACAGAAGGAACTCTAGCCAAGGTAATATCTGAGTTAACCTCAAAAGAATGAGCCAAATTCATTGAGGATTACAAGAATAGGTTTTTTCCTAAAATCAGAGGCTATTCTATTTGAAAAAATGATATTGAAGGCATAGTACAATAGAGCACAAGGATCTAGAAGGAAATCTTTGGACTGGCCATTCCAAAAGATAATAAATCTAGTGAGGGGAAATCTGAGCAAAAGACAAAGGAAGTTGAAGTGAAGTCTACCCCTGAGCCACAGATAACTCAAGATCAAATTTCCATAGAACATGACAAAAACCAAAGATGCATTAGACTCAACTAATTCTGTTGATCTGACTGCAGGCAGTCCTATGGATTTTATAGTTGATGATCCAAGCAATTTAAATGCCGAGGAACAAGATATGCCGAGTGGTACTTACATTGATTCACCTATTAAGGCAACAAGTACTAAAGAATACAAGACCATAGCATCTGATGAGATAATTGAAGTTGTCAATGATCAGAAAGGTGAAGAGAAACAACAAACAAATGCACAAGAGGTAACTTCATAGAATCCACCTATTTTAGAGGTTGTGAAAATAGTTTTAGATAGTGGAGTAGTGATAATGGATACTATCGATAAGCCTAAAGAAGAAGAGGCAATGCAAGTGTTTGTTGATCTACCACACTTTTCCATCATCCACTCCCACTAGTCCTAAAATTGGGAATATGCCGAACCCCTAGACAATATTGACAGAATTAAAAGAGGCAATGGACATTGACACTGTCAAAGGGAAAGATATTATGCTGCCGAGCATAAGCTCTCCAGAGTTGAAGAAAAAGAAAATTTTGAAGAAGAAGTCTCAAATTCTAGATGTAACATTAGATTAAGTCATTGTGATTCCACAATGGGATCCCAATGAGTTATCTTTTGAACAAATAGGGACTCTTCAAGAATTACTTAAGAGGAAGAAGAGACATGAAGAGATGAAGATAAAACAAAAGAAAAAGCAGGTGTTTCATGAAATCAAAGACATATTTGCAAAGGCTTTTGACTTAGAGGATGAAATACCTCAAGCTCCAATTATTGATCAGCTTGTCAAAATCATACAGAAGGTAACTGATGAGGACATAGATAGCAATGAAAATCTTCTACAATGGTCGAGGAGAAGATTTGAGAGCAAATTTCTGGAGAAAATCTTAGAAGAGATTGCCACAAAATAGGTTGAACTTTTTATTCTTGTAGAAACTTAAGAGAAAGTTACAGCCAATGTTTAAACTTTCTACATAAAATTATGTGATGTTGAATTTTTCACAAAGGATAATCTACAGCTTGTTGAGAAGCTACAGTTAGATTTGAGATCAAATGGCACTACTTTGGGTAAAGATATTACCTCTAGTTCTTTACATCTTACTAAGTTGATAAATGCACAACAGAGAATAGCCAAGCTTATGGCTAAAGATGGTCGAATAAGGGCCAAATTGATAACTATTTAGATAATCCTATTGCCTCACTTGGAGGTAATACAGAAGGAACTTTCAATTGCAAAGGAATTATCATAGAGCAGTGCAAATCTATCAACCACATAAAGTTTAGTGAGTCTAGCTGCCGAGCTAGAAATAAAATTGGAAGTTATGAAGATTAATAAGGAAAGCTGGGATACTAGATTTGAATCCACCCTACAGCTTCATAAACAATTTTTGGATAAGTACAACTTAACCCCACTTGCAATCAGTGACAAAAAAAAGGGGGAAATTGGTAAGGAAGTTGGAAAGGATACAATATGATACATTAGTACAGGACATGTACACTTGTATATAAATTTTTGAAGGCATGTAAACTTTTTGTATGGATTATTTCCAAGTATATTCCTAGGGGGAGTACTTAGTATACTTAGGCAATATTTTGATGAAATGAATGGAAGTAATGGTAAGTGTTTTTGCCACTAATGTCAAAGGGGGAGATTGTTAATCTCTAGGTTCTGTTGATGATTAGTGACCAACACTTAGTCATTCACTTAGGAAATTTTAGTTGGCTATCACTATGGCTGAGCTAAAACTATGCAAGGTCGAGCAACATTGCCTAGCAGTTTTCAGTTTGCCTAGTTACATTGCCAAGCCAAGTTACATTTTTGAGCTGAGAAGGATATAGAGATGTTAAGTGCCAAGCGATAGAGAATTCAAGTGCCGAGCATAATAGTTTTTGTATACATGTCTGGAATGATTGAAACTTTGAGGATAAGTGATCTGGCTGACTTGTATAAGCTTTTTTGGGCTGACTTATGTATGCATTTAATATTCTTCTATGGAGTTAGTTATGCATTTAATTGTTTTATCCTATGCATGAAAATTAATTGTAATATCATCAAGGTATGGGTATTAGATCTTGATCATTGATCTAGATCTCGCTATCAGACTTGAATGGATATATTAGATTGCTTCTAAACCCTATTTTTGTATAAGTGTGTAAAGAGAGAAGACGAAGTGTGGTGACTTCATTTTCAAGTGAAATGCATAGAGGGTTATTCTATTAAGAAGCAGAGATCAAGCAGAGTGACAACACAGTGAACAAAAGAGTAAATATTATATCAGATTATGAGATCATAGAAGGTACTGGAAAGAGGAGATCTATCATTAGCATTAGAGTGCATAATGAAGGATAAATACTTGAGACATTCTAATCATTGTATCAGGTGAAAATATCTTAACAAAGTGGTTCTAGCAGACCTTTCTTTATCTCCTAACAGAGTGCTTAATTTATTGTAAGTTGAAATCCTTTAACAGGGTAGATATTAATGATCTTTAACTCTTAAATAGGTAGACCTTTAATAGGGTAGATTACATTTTTTAATCAACATTTGTAGCCTTAACAGGTGCACTTTATTACTGCAGTAGTGGATAATTTTGTGGGTGTCATCCCCACCCCAGTTTTACCTATTTGGGTTTCTGGGTTACCAAGTTACTGTGTTATTTGCTATTTATTTCATTGTGTGGATGCTATTTGAGATTACATTAGATTCACATATGTATGAATGTGGATCAATTTGTTTTAAGTGTTTAAATTTAAAGATCTGATTCACCTCCCCTCTCAGTATCTTGCTTTCCCATTATTGTATTTCCAACATCAACTAGTTATGGATAAAGAGGGAAAGGGTGATCTAATTTATTAATTATAAAGTGAAATAATAGATATAAATTTCTTAAAAACCCAATTGAAATGAAACGTTTATCTTGGAAGGTAACAAATCTAGAAATACCTATTTTCTGATGTTTGTATCGAGTTTCAGGAAATTCTGCAACTGGATCTGGAACATAAACACAAAGATAGAGAAAAACCACAAATCTTTTCCTTTTTTGAGTCAGGTCAACCTTGAACCTAATGCAGGGGTGCAATTATACCCCAAAATGTCAACCTTGACCTGCACTACTTTGACACAAATTCTATTCACGGATCCTGAAAGTTGGCCGAAAAGGGTATCTAAATCTGCTATGTAATTCACCATCTTGTACCTATACCTGCAAGAAAAATGGTTTTTTTTATTGGGGGGAGGGTTTGCCTTAGTCAATCCCTAATTTAGGAATTAACCTTGAAATCAATAATTTAAATAGAGAATGCTAGCAAGTAGTAGAAGTAAATCTAACAATGAAGCTATGATACTCAATAGATATGCAATTATATTTCAAATGTAAACAAGTATATTAATAGGAAAGCTTAAACTCAACATTAGAAATCATAAATGTAAATCAAAACCTCCATGATTATATTCTTGGAATCCACCTTGAAGGAATAATGAATGAATCTTAAGGATACACAAAGGATCCTTAAGGAAGATCACACCACCATGATGGCTAGATCTAGGGTTTGAATCTTGAATCTTGCATGTTTAAACCAAATCCCTTCAAAGGCTTGAATGATTGAATCATTGATCTTCAATGGAGAGATTGAATTATTGTGAAGAATGTAGAACAATGGATTCTTGAAAGTAGAAGATAATGTATTCTTTCCTCTTCAAATATTGTCTTATTCCTTAGTCCTTGCGATTATACTTCAAGTCTCATCGTTCTATGAAATGAGAGGAGAAGAGCTTCCTTATATACAAATCTAGGGCACAAATTTCTAGAGAGGCTAACATAGGAGATTAAATTATAATTAGGCCTATACCCCTATAAGTGGAGCTATATAACATATAATTTCAATATTCTTTACTTTAGAACTCGAAACAACCGACCCAAAAGTGGGAAAATGAACTTTTGAGTATCCCCCGACAAGCGAAAAACTTTCCAATTGAAAAGGGGGACCTGGGTGAAGGTTGAGGTTGACCCTTACCTAGGTTAGGGTTGAGGTCAACCTTGACCTAGGGGGTCAAGACCCCTATAAAATGAGCTAGGTGGGATAAAAAGTGCCTGGAGAGGCCCAATTAGGGTCCTAAGCATGCAGAGAAGATGTAGAATGAGAAGAAATGAGAGAAAAACATGGTGATGGCCCAAAAAACCCCTAAGGAGGGATAAACTATCTTAACATGGAAGTTCTTCCATTTTTAGATGATACAACATTGCGGGCTTTGGTATCAATGATCAAGATCAAGACCTTTCTCTCTTTTAAAACTTAGTCGTAGATCTCTTTTTAGGCTAGCTGAGATTTACAATGACCTCCTTAGACACACATCACGTAGGCACAATCCCTCAATGAATAGATCTTAATCACCTTTTCTTCTAGCCTTTATGCCTATCCTTGGATCAGATTGAAACTGATCAATCTTTACCTCTATCTTAGTCCTTGGCCTTTAACTCAACTTGAACCTGTACTTTAACTCTGGCTTTATCTCAAGATTGCACGAATGTGTAATATCCAAGTTGTTGGAAATTTACCTTTACTCAAGTTAAGACTGGAGATTACGCGCAAGCCATAATATCTTCTCTTCAATCAATGGTCCAGATAATTCTTTCAACAAACCTGTCTAACTAATTTTACGCAGGCTCTTAACTATAGTTTATCCTGAGATTCAGTGACTGAATAAAACTTAACATTCCTGATCATTTCACTTAACTCAAGTTACATTCAAATATTTAGTGTAGACCCTCCAATCTATTTCATCATCAACAATTATGATTTAAACTATTCTAATCACCATTAACTTTACCCGAGTCAAGCATCAATCTGGAGACCACACAAGTGAAGAAATATCTAAGTCTCAAGAACATTTATTTAACTCTGGGTATATTGGGAGATTACATGCATGAAATAGGATCATCTAGCAAGAAAGGAACACGATCAACTCTAGGAAAACCTTTCTTTAACTCTAACTTGAAAATTCCTGACCCTAATTAAATCTGGAGATTCAGAGATAACTATATCTCTGAATCTCGCAATATTTTTTATAACCTCAGGTCTATCACGAGATCTAGCACCAGCCCTTTGATTCATCTATACTTGGAAACACATGGATAAATCACATTGAATCTTTGGAAACCTGACTCATCCCTAACCATAATCGAACCTAACTCTAGTCCATTATGAGATCACATGGCTGAAGAGAATGCCAACTCGCCAGAACATATCTTAACCCCAGAGTCTACTCAGAGATTATGAGTAGACCATAGGATTAAATAAAGATCAACAATGCACCTTTAATCTCACCATATATTTGTAACTTCTCATTTCTTTCCAAGATTAAATTCCATCCACACGATCAATGATTTAGGATTAATCTTGAGATCTTTTACTTAACCCTGAGTCCATATGGAGATCTCATGACCAAAGAGAAGATATAACCATGTCTTGAACATAGGTTTATGTCAAGATCACAAGATAAAGTAAATCTCCAAGTCACTAAATAAAACTTGAACCCTTGATTTTATCACAAGATTACAGGCAATCCACATGATCAAAAAGACATTGACGGCCTATGCTTGATCGCTAAATCCTTCTGTACTAGTTCAAATCATTTGTAGATCATGTGTAGATGCTTTATCTTTTTATATATCAATGATTAGTGTTTAATCTCAAAGTAAAATTGAACATTCTTTGAGCTTTATCATAGGTTTATTATGAGATAGACTAGATTTCCATGTCATTGAATAAATACACTAACCATAATTTGATCCTGAGACTCAGCGAGAACCATCCTTTGTAACCCTGCAGTTAGACACGTGTCTGTAGACACCTAAAAATGGTTAATTGCTTATGCCCCCTTTTTAACATGTCTGCCATATTGTGTGTTTTATCTATATCATTCACTAATATTGTGCCATTCTTCCATGTCGTCAATTACTAACATTTCTCTCACTTTATCAAATTGATCATTTTCCTAATCATTTCTGATCAACCCTAAATTAATCCTATTTGATCCTATTCAATCCTAAACTGAACCTATTCAATCCTAAACCATTCCAAACCTTCCTAAACCAATTCAAACCCATTCTATCTATTCCTCATCACTTTCAAAGTTGTTTCGAATCATTCTGACCATTCTGGGGCATTGTCCAAGATCATCGATGCCTAATTAACCCAATTTCCAAACCGATCAAAACCCTATTTCAATTTGATCAATCTTGTCATCATTTCAGGAGCATTTTCCAATTTCATCGATGCTTCGTATCCCTTAATCAACTATTTGATAACATTGTCAAAGATCATTGATGTTATAACTATCAATCTATCAATATCAATTCAATAGTGTTGTCCACATTTGTCAATACTATTTCTGATCATTATCATTTCGGGAACATTGTCCAAGATCATCGATGTTTCAGAATTTTAATTTCAATCTTATGACGCCATCAAATTTCACTGGCACTTTTCAATCATTTCCAAATATCATTATGCAGGCGCATTGTCAAAGCTCACCGATGCCTCGTGATTTCCTAAACTATTCTGGAACCCTCAGAATTGATCTTGAACCTTATCATTATCATCAAAATCATTTCAATTTGACATCAAAACCTTCAATTCGACCTATAATTCACTAATTTCCCCCTTTGGATGAATAAACCATAGTTTATCCCTAGGTCCTAATTGAATAAATAAATAAACTTTATTTATTCCCTTTTCCCTAAGTCTTCAACAATTAATTAATTTTTATTAATTAATTGGCTAATTTCAATTTATGATATTTTCATAATATCATAAATCTAATTATGGATTTTGTGAGGAATATTGAGAATATTAAATTATTAAATGGATTAATGATTCCTAATCCTACCTAATTTCCATATCCCTTAATTGAGGATTCACATCCCTATTAAGGTGCTTCATGAATATTTTCAATATCTCCTTATTTGATCTCCCCCATATCATGCTTACTAACATCTCACCAACCCAAATCTACATTTATGCATTGATTTTATGCAATCTCACCTAAATGATCCTGATTTTCTATAAAATGGGATGCATTTCAATCTTTCAAGGTTAGATCACTTTTTCCTAGTATTGTCACTTGCAAACTTGGCTTTTGAATCTTTGTGCAATAGTGTTATTATCAAAGAGAAAACATTAAATATGATTATGGAGAAGAAAGGAGGACATGGGAGTTACATTTGAAGGGAGTTCTTAGTGTTTTATGTTTTATTTTTTATGAACTCTTATTTTGAATGGCTTTCATGATAGATTAGATAGGTAGCATACTGATTAGGGTTTGTGATCCCCTAGATGTGCTCTAATGCCTTTTTATAGTCTTAAATTTTGTGAAACCGATGTGAAAAAACCTTAACTCATAAACTTTTTATGTTTTTGTGTCTTTTTCAGGTTCTGGAAGAGAGCTGCACATGTGGTTACTAAAGCTGCGCAGGTAGTGATTGTTCCTGCGCAGGTGGTAGCTTGTTTCGGCGTAGGTGGTTAAGTCCTATGCAATTGGGACCTAGACCTACACACTTGGAGCCCAAAGGTGCACAAATGGCTTCTTAGCTTCACAATTGGTCATATGGGATCCTCATTTAGGGTTTAGGATCAATTTTTACATGTTTAGGAAGCAATTCTATGTCTTAGGCTTTCTCTTCTACTTTTTATCTGTTTAAAGGCTGAAATGGATCCTAAACTATTCAAATGAACCCTAAAATTGGTTAATGAACCCTAATATGGTTAATGAACCTCACATTTTTATTTTCAAAGCTTAAATGAACTTTCACATTTGTATTTGGGCTCTTAAAATGAACCTCATCTAGTCTAGGGTTTCATACAATCAAGCTTTTTTTCAAATTTCAATTAAACTTGCAATCTAGTCTAACTAGGGGTTGAAATGGAATATTTCATGCAATATCATGTTGTGTAAGTTGATAAGGGACCTAAAATGAACATTCACATCTGATTTGGGTACCTAAAATGAACTTTGACTTAGTTTAGGATCAAATGCAAATTTTGTCCTTGAGGTGTTCCTAAATTATTTTGATGCACATGCAAGCTATTTAGGGTTTTGAGTTCACTTCAATCTTTTCAAATAAACTTAAATGACATAAATAATGAACCCTAGTTGTGTTTATGATGGTGTTTCATTCTTATATGTGAAAAACACATCAATTTTTACATGTTTTTACTCCTTTTTAGGCCTCTGATCAGTAGCTGCACACTTGATTGCATGTGTTGTGCAGGTGGTTAGAAGCTTCATAGGTGGTAGCCTGTTTCTGTGTAGGTGGTACCCTAGTTCTGCATAGGTGTTAGCCTGTTCCTGCATAGGTGGTAAATTTGGTGTTTTTCTATCAAATTTTTGGATTTCTACATTCCTGTACTTATTTTTGCACTTAGGATATTGGATTTTTGTGTTACTGATGATTTGTGTAGCATTTTGAAAATTGTGGGATGAAGATTGAATCCTAAAAACTACTAACAGTTTCAATGCAGGACATTTTTAGAAGACCTTATGTTTTCTAAAACTTTCATGTGTGTTTTTGGTAGTTAGCAAACACTTCAGCTTGGTGCTTTAAAATGAACCATTTTCATTCATATGCTTGAAGTGTCTTTTAGTTTTTAAATCCAAGGAAATTTATGGATGTATCTCTCCCCTCGTCTTTATGGATCTTGGGTGTAAGAGAAATCCATGCAAGTCCTTTAGTGTGGCTACCTCCCAAGTGCTTTAGTAGAGCCAGTGAAAGTGGATGCCCAACCGGTAATAGGATAAAGCCAAGCCCATCCAAACTAGGATACAAAAGATGTCATTGTGACTAATCTCACAATGAACGGGTGTTGAATGCATTATATCAAGAAGAAGATCTCCCTCAGTACTCTTGTGGTGTGTTAAAACCTATGAAACATAACTTCTGTAGGCTGGGAGGCTTCCATAATGGAGCTAATCTACCACACATATAACCACCCAAATGGATAACCTTACTAAAAACCATGTAATATTAGCCAAAAAAAATTCTATCTATTGGCACGGAAGGTCAGAGACCAACTAAGACACCCCACACTTTCGCAACTATTAGTCGAGATAACAATCCCTTGGGAAGTAATGACCCTTGGGACTTGAAGCTTGGAGTGCCTTAGAAGTGAGTGCACTGTAAGGAGGAGTCCATGCCTCCAAGCTTCTAGGTTTTCAACTATTAGTAAGCATGGCTGAAATTTTTTCAAGTGGGGATTCAATAGATATTGTCCTTGCCATACTTAGATTGTGATGTGTTTGTTTCAATTTTACAACCATTCTTCACAATATGTCTTGTGTGGGTGATTCAAAAAAATTTAAAGAATAATTTCAAAACCACTCCTAAGAATTCTATTCTCATTCCAAACATTCCAAACATTTCAAAAATATTCCCAAACATTCTTGAACACTTTTATTCTTCCCAAAACATCTTGTTTCAAAACCTTGTGAACATATGGAGACCAATTTTTTTTTTAATCTTGGAGCCTTGCAGTTTGCTTCATTCTTGCATATTCATAGCATAATCCATTTTGCATACATTGTATTAGTATCCTTGCATTTTCAACCTTAATCCTCTTGCATTAAGCTTGCATCATAACAACATATTTCCTTGCAAAAATCCTCATACTGCATTTAGATCCTTTTCAAAAACTTTGTAAAATCCCAAAGGAATTCAAATTTTAGGGTCTTATCTTATGTGAATGAAGAAAGAACCTTGACTTGGTCCTTTTTGTCCCTATATCAAATTTCCCCCTATCAATTGGTCTCACTCCATCTTTGTCATGTTGGGTTGGACCTAATCCCTTTTTATCCCTTTATCAAATTGATCCCTTTTAAAGTCAAGATTCCTATTCACTTTCCTAAGGTTAGACTCTTAGGTTTGCAATTTCCAAAGATTTTTCAGATCTAAAAAAATCAATTTCATTAAGCCATAGGTTGCTTTACATACATCACCCAAAGTCCAAATTTGCATTTGCATAAAGCCCATGCATATTTAGGTTGCAATTTCATCCTAAAAGTCCCTCAAAAATTCCAAAAACATCTCACATTTGCATATAGTCATCATGTCAATCTTCACTAGGTTCCAAGTATCCAAAAGGAAACAAGGAACTTATCAACCCATGTTTCCATCACAAGGAAAATTACAACTACCTTTTGATCAAAGACAAGATATATCTTTGCAACAACAAGATTTTGAGCCAAGGCAAATGACATCAACACAACCAAACAATCAATTGTATCAAGTCCATTCAAACATGATTCAAAATTTGCAAACAAAATTGGCTAAAGAAAAGAATCTCTTGGAAGAGAGGGTTGAAAAGATGATAAAGAGTAGAAAGGAGATGGCCAAACTCCTTGTATGTCCAAGTGAATATTTTTGTAAAATTGACACACAATCTCTCATTGAGAAATCAAAGATACCAAAACTCAATTTACAACTCAATGAAGTAAATGAACAATTTAACAAAGCCCAATTCAATCATGTGCAAAAGAAATTTTTTTTCAACCAAGTTCCAGATCATGCTCAATTCAATCAAGTTTCAAATTAGTCTCCATGTGCTCCAATCTCAAATAAATCATTCAACCAAGTTCCAAATCAAACCTTTCAACCTAACTGTGGCATAATTCAAATGGGACCACCACCAAAATACAAACCAATCTTCATTCCAATACAGCCAAGTGATATTCAAACAATTTCACAACTCTTGTGCCAATCATTCAAAGAAGACAATCAATACCAAGATCACAAACAATAACATTGCTTGAGGAACCTTTTATTTCCTCCATTTCACCACTAATGCCTTATCAAAGAAAGAAAAATTCAAATGTGACATCTTTTGAACATCAACCAAGAATAATCAATAAGAAACCTTTTTTTGAACATGTTCATTCCAAAAATTATTTCCAACATGTAAATAATGATGAGGTATCACAAACAAGACCCATCAAGTAGTGCAAGTTCAAATCCAAAATTTTAAAAAAATTGTTTCAAAAATTGGATCAAACAAATAATTTACCCATGTCTAGCAATGGCTCACCCCAAAACAATCACATGGATGACATAATTATTTCCCCTCAATACATTAGCCTTCAAGAAACATCCATGTTTCCCTCCAGTCCTTCATCTCTACAAACTTCAAAAGAGCAATTTCCCCCATCCCTATTAAGTGATTCTTCCAACAATGCAACCTTCCAATGGCTATCTAGAGAAGAAATCCAAGCTAGTCCTACCCATAGCCCAAGTTCCTTAAAACTAATTACACCATGTCCTCCAAATTCAAACAAGCCTATTCATGAGAGTCTCATCCAAAGTCCATATCCCTCATATAAAAATGTTGACCCCTTTCAAGAACCCCCCTTACATGTCCAAAGTCATATCCCATGTCAAGAGGATGATAAAAAGAATGAAGAAACATTTCTATAAACATATCGAGATCAAGACCCCTTCAATGACCAATTCTGTCCTATTGTTGACCAAGACCCCATTTCCCTTGAGCCTCATGATGATCCCACTATCCTTATCCCCCTATCCAAAATGATCCTTTTCCACCTCAAGAGAAAAATATCCTTCCAAGTCCCATTGACCTCCCACTTCCCAAGCAAGATCATGATATACCTTCCATATCTTCTCAATATCCCTTTCCAAGCCAATATCAAGGTGTCCCTTCACCTTCATGTTCTCCTCAATATCACATCATCCCTTCAGATCCCCCACAAGATCCTATCCTACCACATGATCCTGTCACAGCTCATACTCCATCACGGGATCCTATTTTTCATTGTGCTCCCCCTTGTGATTCAAGCACATCTATGCAAGTTTTTCATGAACCCCTTACACTTCAAATTGGTTCCCCTAGTTCTATTGAGTCTATTCCACCTCATGGTCCTACAAGTCCTTCCATATCATTCACACCTAATAATAATGGACTCACATCTTGTAGCAAGTATCCTGCTGGTCAAAGAAAGCATTATCAAGTCAAAGGTTTACACCTGCATGAAAAATATATATTGAAACCCTTACATGTCCAAGAAAATTCAAATAGCCATGGTATTAATAATAAATCTACATCTCAAGGCATTGGTATCCCTTCAAAATCCAAATCCAGATGTATACCTCCCCCTTCAACCCTTCCATCCATCTTAGGTCCATATATTCCTCCCTCCACTAGCTCACAATCCCCTTAGCCTTTCCCACATGCAATTTAGCAAAGGCATACACCTTGGAGAACCTTCCATCGATGCAAAATTCCTCCATACAATTCCTATCCATCCATGAATTCCATTCCTTTTCAAAGAAATTTGGCTACCAAGAATAAAATTCACAAGTCAAGAAATCCAAATTCTCTCAAGGATCAACATGTCCACTCTAATCAACATGTACCAAAAAAGAAAAATTTGATCCAAAATGAAAAAGAAATATCCAAAAGACCACAAAGGCCCATTGAGAAAAAAAAAAGTCAAAAGCCATATGGGTTCACAAATCCATTGTGCAAGCAATATATTCAAAGGACCCAAAAAATAATGAAAAGTCAAAAAGCATGTGGATTCCCAAGAAGCTCCTTGAAGCATAGATTCCTAAAGAAAAATCCGAATTGGCATCCCAAATTTCTATCCATCCAACTAAATGTCTTCCACCTTCTACACCTATTTTGGGTCCTTGTGTCCCAAAATCCATATCCTTTTCTCCATTAAGCCTTCAAAATCCAAAATCTCATTTTCCTCTATCACTCTATCACTGCTCAAGGTGTGTGCCAATGTTGTTCTTGCATCTATTCCCTTCCACTTCAAATAAAGCTAGCGTACATTCCCTCCATCATCCAACACCTGATTTCCAACCTTTCATCCAACCTATCCAATCCTTTGCGTAAAGCTTGTCCCATCCTTATCCAATCACCCACTTTATATCCCTTTGTCATTACCCTACCAAGGTCTTTGTGAAATATCTTTCAAAAGAACATTTCAAAGAGTAATGCGCTTGAGTCCTCCATCCATGTCATTTCATGCGTCCAATTTTTTTCCAAAAAGTGAAAAAGTCAAAAAATGAGAAAATATCAAAAAAGAAAAAAAAAAGAAAAAAAGGAAAAAGTTGCCTTGATGAAAAGATATCAATAGTCATCTTGGAAATACAAATAAGAGTCAAGAGAAATAATTTCTTCCAATAGTGAAAACCTGGCAAACAGGCGCTTTGGAAAAGTACCATGATGAAAACTTGGCAAACAGGTGTCATGTGTAATTATATGAACTTCTTGCAGTCTATACTTGGGGGTAGATTTCATTGGTGTTATCCTCCATTGTCCCCAGCATGTCCTCTATTATCCCCAACATGTCCTCCATTATCCTATGCCTATCATATCCATTATCCTATCCCCTTTTCCCCAACTTTGATCTTGACACAATCTTCCTTGAAGCATCACATGTCCTACCTTCTTTACGTTGTCTTGATCCCTTTGGTCTACATTGCCTATCTTATCTCAACCTTTCACCCATATACCCTTATCCCTGATTGATCTTGCATATCCTATCCATATCCTATCATTTTCCTGTTCATATCTTGTCATTTTCCTATTCATATCCTAACATTGTCCAATCAAACTCCCTATCTTGGTCTTGATGAAAATAAGGACGTTCAATGCAAAAAAATTTTCAAAGAAAAACCTCTTGACATGTCCATTTCTCACATTATATCAACTACACTATCTCATTACCTTATCATTGTCTTGTCTAGTCCCCCAGTTTGGTGAAAAAAATTATTATCCCATTTTTTGGATAGTCCTTGGGACCTAACCAAATCCAATGCAATAACCCTTGGCCTTCATCCATATACTAGCCCATTTTATCCTTTCAAAATGTCCTTCCCTTGCTAGACACTAGGGGCAATTTCAAAAAATCCTAAAAATCCAAATAAGCAACTCAAAATTTCAAAAAAAAAAATCCAAAAAAATCAAATACGATCCTGAATTTTTTTTTCTAAAAATCAAATAATGTCCTGAAAAAATTGCTAAAAATCAAATATGATGCTGAAAAAATCCTAAAAAGTCCTAAAAAAAGATCATCACAAAAAATTCAAATATCTCAAATATTCTAAAAATTGCAAAAATCTCTTCAAAAATCTGCAATAAATTTGTACATACTTGCCTTCTCTTTTTGAATCAAACATCATGTTTGCAGACATCAGTGGTAGAATCATCAATTTGTGCTTAACTAAATCATGTTCTCACAGACGCGATCTAAATCATTGTGACTCAACATTCAATCTGGTTGGACCTGTTCAATCTTTCAATCTAAGCTATCAATCAACAAACATTTAATGCAAGTAACAAAAGATCAAAATGGTTGTTGGCTCACATTATTTTAGTGAGCATTTTATCTTTTATTGATTTTCTTTTCTGATCATGTTCTTATGCTACTTGATGATATTATCTAAACTTATGAGCGTAGCCGGGATGGTTCATGACCAGTTGTTTTTTCCTTTACTTTTTTTGCCTGTTCGATGATCTCATGAAATTTTGGGGCATGTTTTCTACATGTCTTAGGATGGAGAAGATCATCCTCTGTCTGCATCATGTTTGTTTATGAAAAAAGGATGACTTTCAAGCTCTGGCTTTTGTGCCACAATGTGCAGCATTCACTTTTGTAATATCAAAATAATCTCTTATAACAAAATTGCACTTATTGAAAGCCAAAATCTTTCATCTTACTAACATTTCTTCATCTAATTTCTTCTTTCTCCTAACATTTCTTCAATCAATCATCTTTCTTTTCAAAAAATTGTCCTCATATCAATTTCTGCCCTATTTTCCAAGGGGGCATCCTACCTCCATTCTGTCAATCCAGTTGGGCATGATATTCTATTTTTCTTTGAGCCAACGCTCATAATCACATTGTCTCAAAGAGGGAAAAAATGTAGACACCTAAAAATGGTTCATTTCCTATGCCCCCTTTTTAACATGTCTTCTATATTGTGTGTTTGATCTTTATCATTCACTAATATTATGCCATTCTTCCATGTCATCAATTACTAACATTTCTCTCACTTTGTCAAATCGATCATTTTCCTAATCATTTCTGATCAACCCTAAACCGATCCTATTCGATCCTATTTGATCCTAAACTGATCCTATTCGATCCTAAACCATTCCAAACCTTCCTAAACCAATTCAAACTCATTCTATTCTATTCCTAATCACTTGCAGAGTTGTTTGGACTCATTCCGACCATTCTGGGGCATTGTCAAAGATCATCGATGCCTAATTAACCCAATTTCCAAACCGATCAAAACCCTATTTCAATTCGATTAATCTTGTCATCATTTCAAGAGAATTGTCCAAGTTCATCGATGCTTCGTATCCCCTTAATTAGATATTTGATAACATTGTCAAAGATCATCGATGTTATCACTATCAATCTATCAATATCAATTTAATAGTGTTGTCCACATTTGTCAATACTATTTCTAATCATTATCATTTCGTGAACATTTTCCAAGATCATCAATGTTTCCCCATCTCAATTTAAATCTTATGATGCCATCAAATTTCACTGGCACTTTTCAATCATTTCCAAAGATCATTATGCAGGCGCATTGTCAAAGCTCACCGATGCCTCATGATTTCCTAAACTATTCTGGAACCCTCAGAATTGATCCTGAACCTTATCAATATCATCAAAATCATTTCAATTCGAAATCAACACCTTCAATTCAACCTATAATTCACTAATTTCCCCCTTTGGATGAATAACCTATAGTTTATCCCTAGGTCCTAATTGAATAAATAAATAAACTTTATTTATTCCCTTTTCCCCAATTCTTCAACAATTAATTAATTTTTATTAATTAATTGGCTAATTTTAATTTATGAGATTTTCATAATTTCATAAATCTAATTATCGATTTTGTGAATAATATTGAGAATATTAAATTATTAAATGGCTTAATGATTCCTAATCCTACCTAATTTCCATATCCCTTAATTGAGGATTCACATCCCTATTAAGGTGCTTCATGAATATTTTCAATATCTCCTTATTTGATCTCCCCCACATCATGCTTCCTAACATCTCACCAACCAAAATCTGCATTTATGCATTGATTTTGTGAAATCTCACCTAAATGCTCCCCATTTTCTATAAAATGGGATGCATTTCAATCTTTCAAGGTTAGATCACTCTCTCCTAGTATTCTCATTTGCAAACTTGGCTTTTGAATCTTTGTGCAATAGTGTTATTGTCAAAGAGAAAACATTAAATATGATTATAGAGAAGAAAGGAGGACATGGGAGTTACATTTGAAGGGAGTTCTTAGTGTTTTATGTTTTATTGTTTATGAAATCTTGGTTTGAATGGCTTTCATGATAGATTAGATAGGTAGCATATTGATTAGGGTTTGTGATCCCCTAGATGTGCTCTAATGCCTTTTTCTAGTCTTACAATGTCCGCATATGATCAAACTCCATCTTTAACCTCAGTCACTTTCTTTACCACGATCAAATCTAGAGATTACGAGATAACTAAGTCTCGAGATCTCTGAATGACTTTCTTAACCTGAGTAACATCATGAGATCTAGTGCAGACTACCCAATCAAGACAAGATCTATAGATATCACTAGATCTTTGAAAGAATAGATAACTTTGAATTTATCTTGAGATCTAGCACCCACCAAATGATTAGAGAAAGGACAAGACTAGATCAATGGTGCACGCATAATCTCAGAAAGAAATGGAATATTCGATCTAGATTGGGAGATTGCGCAACAAAGACAAAGTAAAAGTGCACATGAGTTTAAAAATATTATTAGTGGCTTGGAAAAGGTAATCACAAATTATAACAGACTATGAAGGGTTTTAAGGATTTTTCAACCAACGACTATAATTTTGAAAATTCAGGGATAGAGCAAGAAACAATAGATTTTTCATGATTTTGACCAAATTTCTTGTAGATTCTTACAGTGCTAACACATTCCACTTCATTATTTTCTACATATTCATCAATTCTAACATTTTCACTTTCCACAAATTTTTTAGTGTTAGAATTCAAACACTTATACACTTTTCTCATAGTGGAATAACCTAGGAATATGCCTTCATCACTCTTAGCATCAATGTTTCCATTTCTACTATCCTTCATTATATAAAATTTGCTCCCAAAAACTTTAAAATATTTTACATTAGGTGCATAACCATACCATAGCTCATAAAGTGTAATATCAGTACCTTTCTTGACTTGTACTCAGTTCAAGCTATAAATTGTTGTACTTACAACTTCTCTCTAGTACTTTTGTGGAACATTCTTTTCTATCATCAGTGTTCTAGCACAATCCATTATTGATCTATTCCTTCTCTTTGCTATGCCATTCTGTAGGGGAGTCCTTGAAGCAAACATCTATCTTTTAATTCCTTTATAATTTTAGAATAAGTTGAACTCATTTGATATAAAATCTCCTCTGCTAGATCTCAGATATCTCAAGTTCTTACCTGTCTCTTTTTCAACTTTTACCAAATACCACTTAAAAAACTGAAAAGAATCAGATTTTTCTTTGAGAAACATTACAGTCATCATTCTAGAGTAATCATCAACAAACAATATGAAATATTTATCACCTTAGTATATTTTTACACCAATAGGTCCACAAAGGTTAGTATGAACCAATTCCAAAACATTATCTGAAGTATAGGTTTTTCTCTTAAAACTAGACTTTGTCATTTTTCCCAACTGATATTACTTACACATAACATTATCAAGTTTCATCAATCTTGGTAACCCTCTTACTCTTTTCATCTTACTAATGTTTACTAAATTTTCAAAGTTCACATGACATAACCTCTTATGCCATAACCATATATCATCATATTGTGCAAACAAACATGTCTCATCAGATAAATCTAGATAGAAAAAATTACCTCTTATCTGTTCTCCACTTCCAATAAGCTCACTGGTACATCAAAGATTTTAGCTTTTGTGTGATGGAACTCAACTTGTTATCCAGAAGTATTAAACTAAGAAACACTCAACAAATTATAGTTTAGTCCTTCAACCCAATAGGTATTGTCACATGTGATCTTATCAGTTAGTTTTATTGATCCTTTTCCTTTCACAGGACATGGTTTATCATTACCAAACTTAACACTACCACCTTTGCAATAGTTTAATGTTTAAAATTTACTTTTATCACCAATCATGTGATGTGAGAAACCACTATCAACTATCCATCTATCACCTTTAATCATATATGAAATAAGTGTAGTTTTCTCATCTTTATCAGAATCATCTTTCATAGCAACACAAACAACTTCTATATCGCTGTCATCAGATTTATCAGATTCACTTTTAGTTTCTTCTTCAAAAATATAGCAGGATTTATTACCTTTTTGCTTATACCTTCTGCAATCTCCGTCATCCCTTTTGTCTTTATACTTTATTTCTCTTCTGTCATCCTTGTCAATCCTATGAGGACATCTTGCAGTAATATGACTAACATTGTTACATGAAAATAGATTATAGGAAGTTTACCTTTGAGTTTTCCTCTTCCTCTCGGTAGTCTTCTAGCCATAAGTATGTCAAGTTCATCAAGATCTTAATCAAAAGTGTCACTATCTCTATTCACATCTCTTTCTTTTACTTTCTTTGATTTATGAAGTCAATTGTGATTTGAATGCAGATTCAAAAGTAGTAAGTCTACCAACTAGACCTTCTAGAATTAAGTTGTTACCAAGAGTACATCTCATTTCTTGTATAATATATAGTCTAATAGTATATATAGGAAGTAAGGTTCTTAGTACCTTGCTAATAAAAATATCATCACTAATAGTTCCATTAGCTCCTCTAATAACATTTACAACCTACATAACTCTACTACAATACTGAACAATAGTTGACCATCTTGCATTCTCATTTTATCTAACTTACCTCTCAAGCTTTCAAATTTGGCTCTTAATATATTGGTATCACCTCCATAGATAGTTTCCTGTGCATCCCACATTTGTTTTGTAGTTTTGCAATCTTTTATATCTTCAAATTCAGGATAGCTTAGGGCTGATGCAATCTCCAACATTTCTTGGTTGTGTTCTTTTTTTCCTTTCATCTGTTGAGCTGTCATAACAATAGGAACCATTATGAAATCATTTTACACATAGTATTTGTTGTGGTTCCACAACACACACCCCATTTTAGCCACTTGGCCTAATGGAGACCCCCTTTTTTTTGGTCTTTCAACCCTTTTTGGTGGATTTGAGTCCTTAGGGTAAACCTGGCCAGGTACCCGATGAGTCAGATTGTGGGCCCCCAGTGTTCTCTCGATAGTTGGATGCCTGTTTTGGTTTCCATTTAGGTCTTCCTTCTGTTGACAATACTTTGTGACCAGGTCCGCCAACAAGGGTAAGTTATCATCGGGTACTAGGGTACCAGCCAACTTTTCCCGTAAAGGTTGTCTAGGGAAATGAGATTCCCCAGGCCTCCAAGCACGTGAGAGTCGGGTCTCAATAGTGCGGGGCTCGGTTGGGAGATGTGATTTTTTTCTGTGAGGGGGATAGTTGGTTATCTTCAACTTGTCATCTCCAGGGATTCAAGTAAGTGGGGTTTCCTGCAAGCACGCATTCATTTAACAAATAAAATTCAAAAGATACCGCAGAGTTAGAAAGATTTCATCTACCTATAGTTATACTAAGCATTCGGGACATAAAAAATGCTCTAACACACTACACTAAATATCGATGAAATATACAACCATCAGTTCATATTTTATCAGTAGCAAAGGAAAGGAGGTCGTTAATCTACTTTAAGTATCAGAGCAAAGGACGTGAAGAACACAAAGCATAAAATACCATTAACCCCAGAAGATAGAATGCTAACAACATCATCGAGAGAACTCTTCCTCCTTCATTAACATCTTTTCTAGCAAGCACTAGTGCATGGTACAATGGTGGCTCTAAGGGAGAATTTAACTACTGAAAGCTTAAAACTATGGAGCATTGAGCCCTCCAACTAAGAACCAGATTTCTATTAACTATGGGCTGCAAAATCATCAATTTTGCCGACCCTTAGAATGAGGTCGGACCTATTATTTATACACATTGTTTGACCTAAAAATGACCTAACTTACTTTACACCTTTACAATATAATACTATTTTTTAGTGGTCAGTACTAGCTGCACCACGTTACAAAATACCTCAAGAAGGAGAAGGTCTAACATGTTAGAAGAATAAGACAAGAGAAGAAAAGTAAAAGAATCAGCCTTGAGAAGAGAGCCAATAGGAGAAGGAAGAAATCTGATCACCCAGGGATCGAGGTTACATGCCTCATAAATG
Organism: Thuja plicata; assembly: GCA_018584345.1. Classification (NCBI taxonomy): domain Eukaryota; kingdom Viridiplantae; phylum Streptophyta; class Pinopsida; order Cupressales; family Cupressaceae; genus Thuja; species Thuja plicata. The sequence continues at coordinate 1,068,015 of MU224350.1, read as the reverse complement.
GAAAAGTGGTGCCCTATCCCCAATGCGCCAGGTGTAATGTTGAAGCGACACCTTGGGAAGACTATCTATTAGAAAAAATCTTGTTGATTCGACATGCCTTGTTGCAGTTACCTACCTCTTGACAACCTTTATTAACTACCTTGAAAGTGATTGGTTGGTCTTGGGAACCAGGACGTGAGTCACTTAAAGAATACAAAAATGTGGGATCCAGAATTATGAGATCTAGGAACTTGCATTCTCAAAGAATGAATGATTACAACTGCTATGGGGTTGGCGGGATTCTCTGGAATCAAGAGAATTGTTTTGTTCCTTATGATTTTTCCCAAGCTTCCAATACTTGGCCTATGCTTTCTTCATCTACATCTTTGATGTTGTCCCACCTACTTTGGACAGCCTCCAATGCCTTCTGAACATCCTCGGCCCTACTCTGTAGTTCATCTACCATCTTGATGGCATCATGTGATCGGATCATCATCTTGGACAATCTGGATATCCTGCCCTAGTCAAAATATCTTACAGGTGGATACAGCGGCTCCATCCATTCATCAAACTTGCTGAGCACATATTCCTCTGAAGTGCATGTCCCAGTGGTGAAGGGATCAAATTGTGACACCCCAACCATGAATGCTTTAAACATACCCAAGGGGTATTGGGTAGCTATCACTTTTTCTTTCAAGGCCTTAACTAGTTCCTTGCATACCTCACCCCTGAGGACAAGTCTAGAGTACTAGGCCTGGAGGGAATCATACGATTTGTCTCCCAAAATTCCAGACTCTGTGGTGACTTCTTTACCTATGTTGTAGATCTCTTCTAGCCTGACCTTCCATTTTTTATACTTAGCTAGATCTTTCTCCCATATAATAGCAGATCCCTTTGCCTGGTTGAGAAAAACATCAACCCGATAAAGGTTTAAGAGGGACACCACCAAAAATTATCTCATTATGGTCACCTTCTCGGTAGCCCACCCCTCCACAGCCTATGATTTTCTTTTCATGATTCATAGAGAGTCCATGCCACCCTGTGCAAGTGGCAATCTAGATGAAGGGGTTCCAGGGTGGATCTTGGCTAATGGCTATATGAGTTCTGCCAGAAGCATGAGGAGAATGGCATTTTTTTCTCTTTCCTCCTTCATCTTTTGGAATTTCTTGATGTACCTGGCCTCTATCACCTTGGTGGCTTCTTTCAGTAGATCCATCTCACCCTATTTGTCTCTTTTCCCCAATGCAATTTTTGTTATATTATAATACTCAAGCCTTATGGCCACTGCCTCTGCATCTAGTGAGGGTGTTGCAATAATCACAATGACACTACCTACTAGGTTAGTCTAGAGAGTATGGACTACCCATGCCTTCTTGGGCTTCTTAGCCTCTTAATTCTTAGCCATCATTTCCACAAACAAGAGCATAGCACTGGAGGTCACCACCGGGGTCTTCCTTTTCTTTTATTCCACCAGCCATTGGGGTGGCTGGGGTGGCTGCACAGATAGTACCTGCTCATCGAGATTCCTTTCAAAATCTGGTGGCATGTTCCTGAAATGTACATTATCTTCAGGTTCTTTTTCCACCTCTTGTTCTATTTCTTCCTATTCTTGTTCCTTTCTTGTTTCCTATTCTTCAGAACCTTCAAAGTTTTCCTCCATACTGGCATCTTCCATTGTATTATCCAGGATCTTTTCAAGGTCTTAATCTCATCTATATTTTTAGGGACTTCATCCCTCCCAGTGTTAGCTATTTCTTCATTTTCCTTATCCGGGGCTTCTTGGTCTATTTATTGCTGCTACTCCTAGGCCTCATTGGCCTCATCTGTTGAAGTGTTCTCCTCCACTGGAACATCCTCTAGAGGTGGGTGAGGCCTCTAGCCTAAATTTTGCAAGGAAGCCACCATTACTACCTCACCGAAAGTGCTCCGGGGTACTTGGTCACCCGGAGTTACCAAAGGCATTTGGAGCATGAAGATCAAGGGTATGGTTGATCCCACTGGTCTGGGTTCCCCAATCATAAGTTTCTCATCTATGTGTTTCCTTGATGTGTTCTTGGTCTCTTGGACTAGTGTCCTATTGCTCAGGCTCCATTTGCATTTCTTCCCAAGTTTCTTTCTCTGATGTATCTTTCTCTTTGGGGATTTATTTTTCCATGGGGGCCTCTTCTTTATCCTAAGCTGCAATCTCCTCCACCACATGACCTATACCCTATTAAATTTCCATGAGTTCCTCTACTGAGAAGGTGTTGTCAAAATCATCATGTGGGGGCAAGGAGTCCAAAATATCCTCTAGTTTGAGAGAGTCTGAACTAACATCCACTGGGGGCATCTTCGACATACCAGGAATAGCAACTGTGCTTGGTGTTGGGGTCACCTTTTTCTTTTTCTTCCTTACTAGTAGAGCTCTAGTGTCCAGAATACTAGTAGACTCTGCCTCAGTGAAATTCTGTCTGTTCATCATGGCTGCCAATGATGGGGATCCCGTTGGGTGAGCATAAGTCATGGGGGCCACAAGGAGGACGGAGGATACCTACATACTTAGCTGCTGGCTGGTCAGCTTTGCTGACTCCATTTGTTGATGTAATTGCACCATTAGAAGGGTGTGGACTTGTGGAGGTACTTTGAGGACTGGGGCACCCTCTTTCTCTTTCCCTTTACTTGTGCTTGTTTTAGCGGCCGCAACAAATGAAGAAGGTCTGACACCGGCTGAAGAGGGAGTAGCCCACTTGACTGTTGGCTTCTTTTGGGCACTCTTTGGGTATGCCCAGGCAAAATAATGGTGGCTCACTTCTATAATGGGGTGACATACCCCTTCAATTGTCAGGTCCTTAGGGATGGACCAATCTACTAGAGGAAGATCTAACTTATCCAGCCCTTTTCCTTTATATGCTGGATCCTCCAGTAGTCTGTCATCTTTGAAACCCTTTGGGAAAGTCTAAAGGTCGAGTGCTTTCATGAGCTTTTTGTTCATCCGTGTGTCCTGTCAGGACCGGAGATCAAAACTATCCTGACAGTCTGCCCAGAAGTCTTCAATATCCTCTTCATGCGGTGGGGATGCCCGGGGTAGTGCTGTGGCAATATTTTTGCAAGGATCATAATTCTTCTAGGCGTGGTGGAATTCCACCAGCCCTAGGTTCTTTAATTCAACATTTGCCTCCCGAGCTGCATGTATAATTCCCAGAAGAAAAAGGGAATGGGACATTGATGACCTTCTTCAATGTAAAGAAGGCGTGCAGATCCATCATCTGTCAAAAAAATTCTAGAGGAATAATTCTATCCTTGCAATACCAGGGAAGAAGATGGGGCTTCCCATTGAAGCCTGTCACCCGAATGTAGGTGTGATGTTGAAACTAAATAAAATACTAGCCATAGGAACTGACCAGGGTCATTTTTTCCTACGAGAGTCTATACCCAGAATCCTAGGTAAGTGTTAAAATGTTGTGGTAAATGAAGGCATGATTTACCTGAAAAAATTTTGATAAACTAAGTTCCCATTGCACTTGGGGATAGTGATCCTATGGTGTCATTTGGCCCAGCCCATTTCCAAGATCTCTGACTGTTCCCAAACCTGGAAAAGTCAGCCTTTACTATGCTAGTTCCCATAGCATGTATGATATCATGTAAAACTTGGAATTCTGGGCCACGCTCTTTAGATATTTGTCTATGTGGTTAGATATGAGGGCTTTCTAGTTGAAAGTTTGATTGCGAGTGCTGATGTAGTACAGAGAGTAATACATCCATGCTGAGAAATCTCGGGCATGGGGCAATCCAAAAATTCTAAATGGAAATACAATGCCTTCTTGAATGGGCTCTTTGAACTCCCCGTGGGGGATTTCCAACTTCATTCTCTTCTAATCCCTCTTTGGGACTTTTAGCCAGTGGCTATTGATATGTTGCTAGGAAATAAGCTCGAAACCTTCAAACTCCTGCAAGGTCTGGAGTCCATTCCAGATAATGGCTCCATTGAATTGTGGGATCCCCAGCCTTGAGGTGAAAGTTTCTGCATCCAAGGTGATAATGGATACTAAGTACTGTAGTGGCCAGGGATCCAAAAGTAGGATGGTCTGTGTCAATGAGTTGTATAGCATTGCCAATTGGAGTATTAAATCTGGAGATTGCATCGAACAGGGGAATTTTTTCACTTTGATAACACTAGAGGTGGAAATCTAAGTTGCTAGGTTGTCTCTAGTGGCCTTCAACCTGTAAATGGATTGGATCAAGCCTTGCACTTGTACCCAAGATCCTAACCCGGTGTCCGCTATTTCTTGAACTTTGGACTCTCTTTTGGACCCCACAATGGCACTGTCCTTGGGATACTTGGAGGTCAACGAAAATTTTGCCAGTAACCTTTCAACCTTAGTTTTGGTGGCCACTCGGGTGGATGTGGTAGGCAGCTCTGGGCTGGAAGGAGGGGTGATTACTTCAGACATCCTTGATCAACTTACCCGCAACTAGAAAGAATGGAGAACCATTAGAACATGATATTTATAAAGAATATTAAAATTATGGGGAAATTGTCACCACCCTGCATTTGTTCAACAAGTGTTAGTATACATCAAAAGTCCCAGAATACATGTAATAGACATGAATAGGACTCTGGGGAAACCGAACCAAATGGCAAAGGGGAAAAAATAGGACAAGGGGAATTCAGGGCCTAGATCCTAGACAAAGCTAGCCGTTGCTGTGCCGATGTGACAATTAGGAAACCGTATTTGGCTGACATGGGTTGGCACGTGGTCAGATGGTAGGAAACATAAAGGACATTAATGGAGACAAGTGGGTTGACACGAGGAAAAATAAATGCCAGATGGGATGCGGTTTGAATGCTTGCTTGTGGGAAATCAATCCTGCCATTAAGGTGATGAGATGGAGGAGAGAGAAAGCCACCATGGATTGAACCAGAAAGGTACCAAGTTTTAGCCGTGGTGACTCCATCTCATCAGACTCAGTCTCACCAGGGTAAAAATGCAAGGTAGAGCACAAGGAACTCGTGAGATTGGATGGATATATAGGGTATACACATAAAATACAAAGAGTGAAAACATATATACATGTAATATATAGAAAATATACATCATTTATAGATTTCTACAAACATACACGAACCATAATGAAAGAATGTACACTATCAACATTAAATTATAGCTGCGTAGGAGGTGAACAACCTCCTCATAGGGCCAACCCACCAACGGGTGGCAAAACCCAAAATGAAAGACGAAATGCAAGATCAGTAGAAATAGAAAAGACCAAAGAACAGGAAAGAAAAAGAAAGGAAAAGATAAAAACAAATAGAAACCAGAGAACCTACCTAGAAATCCAAAGAGGACCAGGGAGAGAGCACACTAGGAGTACTTTTGTAATGAGCTCTAGCTTCAAATGACCATGAATAAGCACCTTGAAGCAACTAGGTAACAACACACTATGCACAGGGTAATCATAGTTTAATCGCCGTTTAATCACTTAAGGATCACTCTGAGCATATGTGTTTTGATCGTGGTAACTATGAAAGTGACATGTAATTTCTATTTATACCCAAGGTAAAAGCAAGTTACCTCTGTTTCCTTGCAACCTTTGGAACAAGAAAACCTCTGGACTCCAGGACCAGGGATTCCGTGCGACCATACCTCCTTACAAGAAGGAGACATCATGGTGTAGAATCCCAGAGTAAATAATCCAGCCCTTGAAAAGAAATGACCAACTCTAGGAGCGGGTCTTGGAGACACAAAAGACAAAAAGTAAGAGAAAACAAACCCCATGGGAGGGAAAACCTGGAGAAGGAAACAAAAAAAACAAAAAGATAGAAAACAAGGTAAGAGCAAAAAGTGAAAAGACAGCGGACCCAACATTTTGCACACAAAATGTAGGGATGGGTATGTAGGGCATAAATCCTTCTTCATCTTTTGTCCTTTTCCTTCTGAGGTCAGCTTTAGGGTTCATTTTTTGTTAGTTTTTGTTTTTTGAAGTCCACTTTGGACCTAAGTCATTTTTTCTCTTTTTGAGCTTTCAGAGTTGCGGGGTTACTAGGATCTCCACAACCCTAGAAGCCTAAATGACCAATGCCTCCCACATCCTTCAAATTGAATTAGGCATATTTTTTTTGTTTTCAGACTTTTAGAGTCTGAAACTCTAAAAAGAACACCACACAAATGGCTTAGGCTCACCTAGTCCTCGCACTTTTGGGGTCATCAGAGTTTCGGCCTCTAGAACTCTGAAAGTGTTGCAATGCTTTGAAACTTTGATTTTGCTTTCACCAACCACAATTTTGAGTTTTTAGACTTCTGCAGTCTGGGATCATTTCGGACTGCAAAGGTCTAAAAGTCTGAAAGGTCCAGTGAGCTTGAAAGTCTCATATTTTGAAGGGTCTTTTATTAGGGTTTTTTTTCTATGTTTTAGTACTTCATGTTTTCAGGAGTCTTTGGGGAATTTTGGGGCCTTAAATCCATGTGAAGGATTGTGCCTTTGGCTTTGTCCTTCAGGGACTGATTCTAGAACTTTTGGAGACCTTTCTATCAAAGTAAATGATTTGCAATTATGAGCTAGGGGCAAGAAGTTATGACTTCTCCAAGAAGACCTAATTTTGTATATAATGTTTTTTAGTTTTGGTAGTTTTTCTAGTCTGAATTTGTAATTTGGATCGTAATTAGAGTGGTGGCTTAGAGTAGTTTCTTTTTTTCAATAGAGACTGCTAACAAGGTGTCCTTTGTGATTGCAGAACTAAGAACCTCGATGTGGAATATTATGAACTGATGAGATAAATAAATTATTAGATAGGATTGAGTTGCAGCTATATGAAGATGAGAACAAAGAAAATTTATATTCTACCAAGAACATGGTTCAAAAATTCATGGGAATCATGACCGTAGTGAACAAAAAGATGATTTGCAGTAAATGTTCCAATTCAAGGAAAATATGAAGAAATTCATGAATGACATTAGAGAAGTTCAGAAGTTTGAAGCATGCCTTCCAAGTTTAGGGAGAGGTAACAGGGGAAGCTAAATTTATGAAGTTTCTCAATTCTGATGAAGTCCAAGAAGTTTCAAAGAGATTTTGTAAATCTCACCCAAAAATCCTAAAAAGTCATTTTGGACTTTGCCATTTTTCCAGTCATTAGATTTTTGGAGTTTTGGAGATGTCAAAAACCTCGAAATCCTGAAAACCTTGAAATACCGAAAGTGACAAAATTTGCCAAAATGTCAAAATGCCAGAAGTGTTGAAATGTCAAAATGTTGAAAGTGCCAAATTTTGAAAGTGCCAAAATTCCAAAATGCTGAAAGTGTCGAAATCCCAAAATCCTGAAAGTGCTAAAATGCCAAAAGTGTCAAAATGCCAAAATGTCGAAAGTGTCAAAATACTGAAAGTGTCAAAATGTCAAAAGTGCCCAAATCCCGAAACCCCAAAACCCCAAAATTTTTTCTAGACTTAGTCAAATTTTGCAAAATGAAGATTTTTGACACTTAGCCATTTTTTTGAAGAAACAATTTTTCATACTTAGCCATTTTTCAAAGGCTAGTTTTTCAGCCTTTCGGCCTTCGAAAGTATGAAATTTTGGGGGTCCCAAATGTGGTTCCACACTTAGTCAAATTTTCACTTGGAAAAATTCAGAGTAGAGGTCGGGGTCTGAAATTTTGGGTGTTTCCAGCGAGATCACTTTTTTGCATGGAAGTTGAACTCCAGATCAGATGGGTGCCTAACTAGAGTTCATTTTGGAAGGAATAGGGGTCCCCTATCACTTCCCACTGCAAGGAGAGCCTCAGATGAAGATTCCAAGGGAGAACTCCAAGATCAAGAAGAAGAATCAAGTTGCATGCAAAGAAACCCCATCTTCTTTCTCTTTCTTTTCTTGACGAGTTTGATCCCTCTTGCATGGAAAAACTGATTGTAAATGGATTAAAAATCCATGCAAGTTATCTAGTATCAGTTAGAAATAGTTTTCCTTTAGAAAAATTGTAGTTTTAGTTCATTTTCATTAATTTAGAGTCTCTGATGCCCTAATTTTGGCATTCAAAGTTGTAGATCAGAACTCTATATATTGTAATCAAAAGCAATGTAAAAGGGTCAGATTCTTAATGCAATAAAGATCTACATTTGGTGTTTCATTCATGGTGTGTTAATTTCTGCCATCTATGGGAATTGGTAAATGTGTGCATACATTGTTCATTATTTTCAAAGAGACCTTTTCTTTGTTGTGTTTTGAATTTGCGTTTACCTTAGTTGGAGTTTGCTATTGTCTATCTACCTTATTGTAATGGGCTTAACAATAAATCTATCCTGTGGGTGCACACATCTTTGTGGCTTCACGATTTGATAGATTTTGAATATTTTGCATGAGTGAATTCATCTTCTCTCCAAACGCTTGCATCCATTGGGTATAGAATTGCAACTTTGTCTAATTTATACCTCGTGGGTTTTTTCCAAATCTCCCCACCATTCAATTCACAAGGAAGGGTTTACAATAGCTTATGTCTGTGGGATTTCATTTCGGTAATTTTTTTTATTTCTTGTTACCTTTCTCCTTTGAATTCTGTCTTAGTTTAAAGTAATCATCTCGAAATACAAAATTGCACTTTAGTTAATAAAAAATCTTGTTAAAATATAAAACCCCAAAAATAGTACTAAAGATTGTTTTGCAGTTTGATGTCTTTAACGTACTAGCAAAGGCATCCTTGTGAACATTCAAATTTATCTTCAACTGAGTAACCAAGAAGGTTGTGACCTGACCCCAGAGAACCTTGGGAATAAATTTGTTATTCTTTCAAGAGATGAAATTGAATCTTGAGATCCTAGCAAGTTGGCTTGTGTAAAAACAACGCTCAATAGAAGTGGCGCTAGAAGGAGTTCAAAAATAAGACTCATTCTAAAAAAAACTTAGAAATCAAAGCATTGGCAGTATGCAAAACCTCCATCGTCACACCAATAGAAGTGCCGCTAGAAGGAGGGTTGAATTAAGACTCATTCTAAAAACAACTTAGAAATCAAAGCATTGGTGGTATGCAAACCTTCCATCATCACACCAACAGAAGTGGCACTAGAAGGAGGGATGAATTAAGACTCATTCTAAAAACAACTTAGAAATTAAATAATTGGTGGTATGAAAAACCTCTATCTTCACACCAAAAAAAGTGGCACTAGAAGGAGGGCCTCAAGACTGAAAAGCTAGATAAAATTGGATCTTTCTCACGAGAGCAATTCAAGTGAGTGCTTAGATCATCTCCCAAAATAGGTGAGTTCCTTGAACTCACCCATCATCAAAAAGCTTGCAAAGACAAAGGAAACTCAAGAGAGAACCGCTCTCACCATCACACTAAGCCACAAAATCCACTCGGACACCAATCACACATCGTTGTCCCGACTATCCTCGCAGCCATAAACCAAAATCAGAACTTACAAAAATGAGAGAATTAGTGGTATGCAAAATCTCCATCATCACACCAATAGAAGGAGGCCAAATCAAAAGATTTCATGGTTACATGCACACTACAATGGGTTGGATCTTGATGAAATCTACCTTCAATAAGTAGTCCTCTATGTATACCAGGAGGTTTCCATGATACTCCTTTATATGCACACAATAGGCTTCCTTTGTTCTTCCCCAACAATGGACAAAATTTTGCAAACCATGTGAGGATTTGCAAGGATCTAATGCTTTTTCTTACAATTGAAAATTAAGATGTTGTTTGCAATCTATTTGTAAAGACATTTAAATGTGTATCACTCCAATGGTAAATGAGTCTTTCATCCAATTCTATTTTCTCATGGGTTGAATTAAAGGATTTATTCTTAATTCAATTTGATCTCAATATGAGTGTGAAATATTCTATATTCTATTTTTCTTCTGTAAGAAGGATGCCTCAAGATTCTATTGCCTAATTTAATCATTGATTCCTTCTCATGTATCAAAGGCTCCAAGATTCCAAAATAATGGTGCAGGATTTGAGGTTAAAAGAATATTATTTATGGTGTTTATATGTCTCATTTTCAAGCACAATTAGATCTTTGGGTGAGATTACTACCTTACATGATGCATTTAGTAAGGCTCTTTTCATGGAAAAATGTGGATGCGATGTTACAAATGGTACAAATGGTCTAGATGGAAGCTTCAATATGAAATTGATTGAATGTTGCTAATCATTGCAGCCCTATGTCAATCCAATCAACACATCAAATCGGCTACAATCATCTCATGCAACCAATTACAACCCACTTGATCTCCAAAATACACAATCAACCAATAGCAAGAATCAGATCAATCATTTTCAAGATCATAGTTGGAGTCAAAATTCCCATGCTACAACCTTGAATGCAAGAATTTCATCTCCCAATGGTCCTTTGACTATATTGTCATATTATTTTCATATTCAAACACTTAATGCATAAATCCATGATGATTCTTCAATTGGAGAGCTTGTTGGCCAGTCATATGAGAATGATAAGCGACGCAACAATAAAGATGAAATGGATCTAAAATTTTACAAAAATCAAGAACTCAATTTATCCAATGATTTTTTTGCAAAAATCAACCATCAAGTATTAAGAAATGATGAAAAATCCCAAGAAGATGAGATATACTCATCGCTGCCCCAGACTTATTGTCACGAACAATTAGCAAGTGAGAAATCTTCGACATATTCACAAGGAAAATTTGATGACTCTTTTGAGATTGAGAAAGGTTAAAATGATGAAGATGAAGATACTCATAATCTATGTTGGGTGGATATTCTAGTTGAGAAAAATATACTAAATGAGAGGTTCCAAGAATTGGGTATTCCAATGTCATTATCAGATTTTGCATGGATGGATGGATGTAGGATACACCTCACTAACCAAAATTGTGAGGTGGATTGCCATGTTTTCCTTGGGAAGATGAATTTCTATTTGAAAGGAAATATGACTATTGAAGAAGTATTAATTCCTATAGTGGATAATTGGGATAATCAATCAAGGAAGGAAGAAGATGAGTGTGATCAAACCCATGAGACTCTGGAAGATATTTTATTTCTTGATGAGGAAGTTAAAGTGGTCATCATAAAAAATAATGATGGCGAGAAAATTAAAAATGATATAGAGAATGAAATTATAGACACATTCATAGACATTTTCATGATAAGTGAAAAAGAAGAAGTCTATTCTCATGAAATCATGAGTGGTGATGCCCTTCATTGTTTGAATGATAATCATGATAAAAAAAAATGGGGGAGATACAAGAGCTTCAAAATGATGACAAAAGGGTTGTCCTAGGGTCCGCAACACTCACATATGGCCAACAATGTGGAACGAGGGACTTACCAATCGACAAAAAAGATGATTCTCTATCTCTATCATTGGATGAGGTAGATAAAGTGCTTGATCTAGTATCATGTTTTAGAAAATAAATGTCCATTCATGGGTATTCCATGTATATATCAAACCTTGCAGTAGCGAGTTCATGTAGAGTGCATCCATTTGATCTATATCCAGAAGTAAGTTGTCCTGACTTTATGCTAGCTTGGGAGATTGCTTTAGAAGGTAAGAACAATTTTTAACATGTTTCTTTAAATATTGAGGGAGAAAATTATTTTATTTGATGATACTAATGAATCTTACAATTCAAACGTTATGTTTATGACTAAAGTTTTTAGTCCTAATGAGGTTAAATGTGATGATTCATTATTTAGGCCTAATGGTGATTATAGCAAGGATCATAGTCTTGATGCTTTCCCTTTTGAGCCTCGTTGTAAAGATAGGTATAGTACATCACCAATGCCTATGTATTATTATGGTGTACATGTACTTGATGAGGATGGAGTGGTGTACCCTGAGTTAAGACCTCTAGAAGAAGAAATCATGTTGTGTGAGTATAGTCCCATGGTTTGGAACTCACTAAATAAGGTTGTATCTCCCCACTATCCCTTAGATTTTGATAAATTTCAATTTGAATATGATGCTAAGGGTGAAAAAATGTGTTTGTAGATTAACCATGATCATGGAGAGTTGCCACAACTTCTGATTTTGTATAATTTGTACCCAGAATTTGAACAAAGCTTGTCTAAATTTTATTTTTTTTAGTACAAAGATGAGTTTGCATTCCTTAGAACTATAAAAGACACGTTATTGCTACTTCATGGAGACAAAAATATATTAACTAGTAACTCATATGATTTTTTTTCTAAGTCTTTTTTGTATATAATTTATCTCTAGCTTTGAATAAGTAGGTGTTAGTGTTTTCTTTGGGTTTTAGTAGTTAGTTTTGTTTCATGTTTCCTTTTGTCAGTGTGTCTTTCTTTGTTCCTTTTTGCTTGGTTTTTTTTCTTCCTTTTGTTTTTTGTTCTTTGGGTAAGTGTGTTTTGTCAGGGTTGTTCCAGACAAGTGGTCCATCCCAACTAGTCCTCGATGAGAGGCAAAGGTATTTCTTAGTCAAAATTTGTAAATAGATTTATCTTGCAACAAGCTGTACATGGGGATCAGAAATGGTGATACCTTTTTCTTGCAACCAAGGTGATGTTCAATGTTGATCATCCTAAATCATGAGATATACATTAAAATATGACTTTGGAAACATTGGTTTCTTGGGCAGTTGTTAGTTAGATCTAGCACCATCATGTTGATATGGGTACCCACTAGTCCCAGAACCCTTCTCCATCTGTAACCTGACTAAAAAAAAAAGAGTAAGGAAGGAGAGGACAACAAGGAGAAGAATGTGAAAGAAAAATGAATCATTCAAAGCAATGGTTGCTACAGTGATTAGAATATTATATCAAGGTAGCACAGTCTAATCACTACCTGGGTTTATCAAAAGAAATAAAAGGAAGGCAATCAAGAAGTAGCATACTCAAAGCACAAGTGGCCTGAACCGGTCACCAATCAAGAAAGAAGAAATAATTCAAAAGAGAGAATCCTCCAAATACCTTTACTTCAAATATCATCAGAAGATAGAGAAGGGTGACTCTATAAATCTCTACCAGCGCTATGGATGCCTGATAGAAGTAGAGAAAGGTTAGATTAGGACTCAAGGAAAAATTTTTCAGGGATATGGATGCCTGAATGGTAGTAGAGATCTTCCCAGGAAGCCCTTGTCAACATTGTGAAAGTTGGCTTTGGCTGATATTTGTTTAAGTTATCTTTGTCAAAATGTCCAAGGAATGAACACACAAGTACACACATAGGAAGGAACAACAGAAGACTTCAATTTTGAGAGTTGGTGAAATAATATTTCTATGAGTGGTACTTGCATTCGGTTTATTACAAGACGAGTTTCCAAAAGTTATTTTCTGATAAAGAAATATCTCCGACAATTCTCTTTTTTTTGGGGCTATTTTTTGTGGTTCCACAACACACACCCCATTTTATCCACTTGGCCTAATGGGGATCCCCTTTTTTTTGGGTTTTTCATCCCTTTTTGGTGGATTGGAGTCCTTAGGGTAAACCTAGCCAGGTACCCGGTGGGTCAGATTATGGGTCCCCGGTGTGCTCCCAATAGTTAAATGCATGTTTTGGTTTCCATTTAGGTCTTCCTTCTACACCTTTTGTCCTTTTTCTTCTGAGGTCAGTTTTAGGGTTCAGTTTTTGTTAGTTTTTGTTTGTTGAAGTCCACTTTGGACCTAAGTCATTTTCGCCCTTTTTAGACTTTAAGAGTTGCGGGGTTACTACAATCTCCACAACCTTGCAATCCCAAATGCCCAATGCCTCCTACATCCTTCAAATTGAATTAGACATATTTTTGTGTTTTTGGACTTTCAAAGTTTGAAACTTTGAAAAGAACACCTCGCAAATGGCTCAGGCTCACCCATTCCTTGCACTTTTGGGGTCATTAGAGTTTCGGCCTCTAGAACTCTGGAAGTGTTGAAATGCTATGAAACTCCAATTTTGTTGTCACCAGCAACAATTTTGGGTTTTCAGACTTTTACAGTCTGGGATCCTTTTAGACTATGAAGGTCCAAAAGTCTGAAAGGTCCAGTGAGCTTGAAAGTCTCATATTTTGAAGGGTCTTTTTTTGGGGGTTTTTTTCTATGTTTTAGTACTTCACATTTTCAGGAGTCTTCAAGGCATTTTGGGGCCTTGAATCTATGTGAAGGAATTTGCCTTCAACTTTGTCCTTTAGAGGCTGAATCTAGAACATTTAGAGACCTTTCTAGAAAAGTAAATGGTTCACAATTATGAGCTAGGAGAAAGAAGTTATGACTTCTCCAAGAAGAGCTAATTTGGTATAAAATGTTTTGTAGTTTTGGTAGTTTTTATAGTATGAATTTTTAATCTGGATCATAATTAGAGTGGTGGCTTAGAGTAGTTTCTTGTTTTCAATAGAGATTTATAAAGAGGTGTCCTTTGTGATTGCAGAACTGAGAACCTCTATGTGGAATATTATGAACCGGTGAGATAAAGAAATTATTCAATAGGATTGACTTGTAGCTGTATGAAGATGAGAACAAAGAGAACTTATATTCTACCAAGAACATTGTTCAATAATTCATGGGAATCGTGACCGTGGCAAAAAAAAATATGATTTGTAGTAAATGTTCCAACTCAAGGAAAATATGAAGAAAATCATGAATGACATTAGAGAAGTTTAAAATTTTGAAGCATGCCTTCCAAGTTTAGGGAGAGGCAATAGGGGAAGCTGAATTTATGATGTTTCTCAGTTTTGATGAAGTCCAAGAAGTTGCAAAGAGATTTTGTAAAGCTCACCCAAAAATCCTAAAAAGTTATTTTGGACTTAGCCATTTTTCCAGTCATGAGATTTTCAGAGTTTCGGAGATGTCAAAAACCCCAAAATCCTGAAAACCCTAAAATGTTGAAATGTCAAAATTCTGAAAGTGCCAAAATGTCAGAAGTGCCAAAATGCCAAAATTTTGAAAGTGTCAAAATCCTGAAATGCCAAAATGTTGAAAGTGCCAAAATGCCAAAAGTGCCAAAATACTGAAAGTGCCGAAATGCTGAAAGTGCCAAAATCCTGAAACCCTGAAATCCTGAAATTTTTTCCAGACTTAGTCAAATTTTGCAAAATGAAGATTTTTGACACTTAGCCATTTTTTTGAAGAAACAATTTTTCACACTTAGCCATTTTTCAAAGGCTATTTTTTTATCCTTTCAGCCTCTGAAAGTCTAAAATTTTGGGGGTCCCAAATGTGGTTCCACACTTAGTCAAATTTTCACTTGGCAAACTTCAAAGTAGAGTTCGGGGTCCAAAATTTTGGGTGTTTCCAGCGAGATCACTTTTTTGCATGGAAGTTGAACTCCAGATTAGATGGGTGCCTAACTAGAGTTCATTTTGGAAGGACTAGGGGTCCCCTATCAGTTCCCACTACAAGGAGAGCCTTAGATGAAGATTCCAAGGGAGATCTCCAAGATCAATAAGAAGACTCGAGTTGCATGCAAAGAAACCCCATATTCTTTCTCTTTATTTTCTTGACGAGTTTGATCCCTCTTGCATGGACAAACTGATTGTAAATGGATTAAAAATCCATGCAAGCTATCTAGTAACAGTTAGCAATAGTTTTCCTTTAGCAAATTTTTAGTTTTAGTTCATTCTCATTAATTTAGAGTCTTTGATGCCCTAATTTCAACATTCAGAGTTGTAGATCATAACTCTATATATTGTAATCAAAATTAATGTAAAAGGGTCAGATTCATAATGAAATAAAGATCTACATTTGGTTCTTCATTTGTGGTGTGTTAATTGCTTCCATCTATGCGAACGGGTGAATGTGTGCATACATTGATAAATATGGCTCCAATGCCTACAAGGTGGATCTACCTAAAGAGATGTCTATTTCTCCTATTTTCAATGTGAAATACTTGATTAAGTATAAAGGTCCAAAGATAGATGAAGCAAAGTACAGTGCAAAGGTGAATAAGGATGTGGAGGAACTCAAGGTATCTGATTAGATCAAGCCACAAGTAGAAATAATTCTATTCAAGAGTGAAGAAGAAGACAAGGAAATAAATCTACATGGATCACCTAGTGAAATGGGAACACCAACCTAAGTCAGAGGCTACTTGGATAGCAAAAGGTGACTTCAAGAAGTAAGGCATAAGCATGGATTTTATCACACTTAAGGTACCTTGATTTTCAGGGGGAGAATGGTGCAAGAACATCTTCAGGTCTCAGTGAAGATCTTTGGGCATTTTGGCTTGTAGGTGGTTTTAGCCAACCACCAAGGTAATAAATACTAGTGATAAAGTCCCAAGTTTGTTTAGAAGGGTGTGCTATAGGTAGGAGTCTTAAGAGTCATGTTTTGGTGTAGTCCAATAGGGTCTAATGCTTGTAGTGCTAAGAAATCTCAACGTTGGTCAAACATTGGCCAAGACCCCAAATTGGAGAGGAAATTGTTATTTTGATATTTTTAAGTGTTTTAAGATCTAATGGAATGATTTAGAGTTGAATTGAGCAAGCTAGTTTAGTAGAACATCAAATGAGCAAAATTTTTGCAAAGTTGTCATGACAACATTTCCTAAAATATAGGAAATGGATTTAATGGTATTCTAAAACCAACCTAGGGGCCCAAACATGTGGGGGTAGACTATTTAATCCTAGAAAAACCCTAACTGAAGGGTTGTATTGGTTATTTTATGGACTATGTTTTGAAAAGGAAAGAATTGGACTTTGTTTTGTAACAGAGCCTTCATCCAGATCTTTAATGGATTGAATGGACTAAATTAATGCATTTATACTTTGAGTTTTGTTATTTAATTGACTTCTTTGGATATATTTTGGTAGCTTAGTTCTTTTGTTATCCATTTTGTAAATTCCTTTAGTTTCACTGGTTCGTTGGTTTGTTCAGAGCCAGTCATGTAAAAATGAGTCCCACTTGAGTTCCCGTGGTTGAACTTAAGTGGATACTTGGAATAAAATAAAGGACTATGTAAGTAGTGTAAATATGTATTTTAGAGTCTGTGTATACAAGGGAGCTAATTTTTCCAACATGCCCTAGGTGAGCACAGTGGTATTCTAGCTAGGAGTTTGTTCAGTACAGAGGCAAGGGAGCTTGCTATATGGATTGGTTTGAGCCAATAAATGGTGGAGAGGTGTAGGGGAATGTTTCCTAGACATTTATATGTAAGGAGAAGGGCTGAAGAATTAATTTGAACAACTATTAAAAGAAAAGAAGCCAGACTGGACCACATGCCATAGAAACCCTTAAAAATAGGGATTTGGTGGAAATCTTGTGTACGGACAACTTGAAGACCTAAAACATAGATAATACTTGAGCCTAGGGTGGTATTATAAATAATACTCAGTTTTTTTAGGGTATTGTTAAGGATATTTGTGAATAAATCCAAGAATTCAGTTTCTAGGAGGCCTAATTAGGCAAAAAGGGCTACAAGGCCTAAAAATAGAAAAATTGGAACTCGATTGGAAACCTATGCAAGAAACCAAAGGAATGGATCTAGAATTGTGAAAATTGAAGGGGGAATAGTTAAAAACCCCATTACCATTGCTAAGAATAATTTGGGAAGATAGGTGCAAGTTTGAGCCTATGGATGGACATTAGGCATTGTGAAGGAGAGGAGTGAGTTTGAAGTTGTTGGAGAGATATAGTGGAAGTAGAGGAACATAGAAGTGAGCTCTAGGTAGGGTAGAGTGAATTAAACTAGGAAGACCAAAGAGAAGGTCTTCAGAAGAGAAAGAGTTCTCTTGTGAGTTAGATCTCCTCACCATATTCATTTTCCTGTTATAGCTTATGTGCATATTCTCCAAATTTGGTATTCTTCATGTTATGTGTAGCTACTATACTTGGCCAATCTCCTTGGATATACCTTTCTCCAAGGTTCATATATTGGTATACAAAAAAATGACATTGACAAAGATTGTGGTAACTGGATTTACACCTTTCCAATTGCATTTTCTTTAAAGTTTCTAAAATCATTTCAAAAAACCATTTTTGTGCATTGTCTATACAATCATGGCTTTCATGAAACCATATTCCTTGAAGCATGTTGCTAAATAATTTATGATCCTTATTTGTGCTTCCATATTTTTGTGCATATCCAATGAGCATTTTCAATTGCAATATATGACGAAAATCTCCCATTCCATTAAGATTTGGTGGATTTCTGCTACCTTTTTATAAGCTTCCTCCATCTCACATGGGCCTAGTAGCTTCCACGTCCACTGAAAACTTTCACCTAGATAAAGGAGGTCACGGGTGTGAAGAAATAAGACAAATTAAGAACCCACAAGTTATACACTAATGATTAAGTGATGAATATATGATGGAGATGATGAAGACCGAGTGATACCGAGCATCATGATATTAGAAATGGTTAGATCAATTGTTGTTTTGTCTTTGATGTCAAGCAATTGATTAATTTATTTTTATTGTGTTACCATATCTTAAGAGGAGAATTTAAATGGGTGAAAAATACAAATCAGACAATGATGAAGTAATGATGATATAGTTGCTTTCTACTATATATTTGATGTTATCAAATTAGTACATTTGATTGATTAAGTCATGAACTTCAAGGAATAAAGTTGAATGAAAGAGTTACTTTACCAAGATAGACTAAGTCAGTTAGTAGAATGTTATGTGAGTTAGTTACAGTTACCAAGCACAGAGCACCAAAGTTGAGTTAGACACCGAGTAGTGAATGAGTGAGTTACTGAGTTTCAAAGCAAGTTTTGCCGAGTACAATATACTAATATTAAATGATGATGAAATCAAATTTAATGTGAAGTGGTGATGAAATAGATGAATAAATGAATTAAATGAATTTTTTTACAAGATCTACGGATAAAAAAATTCAATGAGAAGATCTAAGGCAAAGATCAAATAGTTAAGCAGAAATATGAAAGTTCCAAGAAAATTTACAAGTTCTGAGATAAAATTGATATGGTTTACCAAGTTGTGAAATATGAAGAAGGATCGAATGACTAAGTGCAAAGGAAAAAAAATAAATCAAGGAGATTAAGAGGAAAAAGTATGTCTATAAAAGCGATGAGAATTACACACAGTGTAAGGCTACTGGAAAATTAAATAGAGAAGGAAAGAAGCTTAAGGACAACATTTACCGAGAAGAAAAGAGAAAGACAAATTGAAGAATCTATAATCTGAGAAAGACATAAATGGAGTATGAGATTCCAATATTCAATTGAGCATAAAGGATCTGATACAAGAATAAGTGAGTTGCTATATTTTCAGATCAAATTTTATTGTTTCTTATTAATATTTGTAACAAAGAAATCTCTTAACCAAGTGGATTTAACTATCCTATTTATAAAACCTAGACTTAGGTGGCATTACAAAAGAGTGTTTAAAGAACTCTAAAAAGGCCACTCCTAACAGGGTGAAGATATTAATAGATCTGAGGTAAATCTCCTAATAGGGTCACATTTAGAAAATGTGTTTGTAATCATTAACAATATAAGTTCTTAACTGAGTGTACTTCAAAAGGGTACATTTTTATTGTGGGTTACAATTCCCACAGAGGTTTTTACCAAATTGGGTTTTCTTGTTAAATCATGTGTCAATAAGTTATATATTATGCTTATATGGTTAATATGATGTTGCTAAGTTTGAATGATTGATTTCTTCTTATGTTATTGATTTATTTGGTGAATTGGTTATTTACTATATTCAATTTTTACCGAGTGAATTAGTGAGTTTAGCTTTAAGAGTTTAAGTTTGATTTGTCCGAGTCACCCCCCTCTTAGTGGGACCAACAATTGGTTTCATAGATTTATTACTTTGAAGTGATAAGTTTAAAGGACTTGAGTTAAGATCTAAAGATTTATAAGAGGAAAGAACCAAAGCTGAATAGGGATCATTTCTCTACATGGAAAAGTAGAATGAGGTTTCATGTGTCTGGAGTAGGAGAGTATGCACTTTACTATCTTAAGAATGAATATGTAGCACTGACTACTGCACCTTGAATATCAATGAGAAAATATAGAAACATGAACATACACAAGTCATGATTGAGATTGCTTCTACACTTACCGACCAGGAATATGATGAGCTTGATGGTTGTACTATTGCAAAACAGATGTGGGATAAGATTGTTTTGACCTATGGTAGAGATCAACATGTTTAGAAGGCTAAAGAACAAAGCTTGAGAGGAAAATTTGATTCTATGAAGATGAAGGAAGGAGAGAACATAATTTAGTATAGTACATGACTTAAGGAGACTATTAATTCTATTAGAGGAGCTGGTGGTATCATAACAGAGGATGATGTTCTAAGAAAAATGTTGAGAATCCTACTACCGAGTTATACTATTCATGTATCTTCTATACAAGAGATGAGATATATACCCTAGATGAATGTTTCACTCGATGCTACTATTGGTATGTTAACTACATTTGAGATAAATGATTTTTAAAATAGTATACCTGATACTTCTAAGATTGAATCTTCATTTAAGTCTACTTTAAAGATTGGAAAGCTAGGGAAGCTTCTAGTAGAGATGGATACTTGAGTAGTTCTAGTGAGAAATTTTATAGTTGCACTGAAGGATTGACTAGTTATTTACTGAATGTGATGAGAATGAAAGAGAATTTGAAGTTTTGTTGGCTACAAGGCTACAAAGAGGCAAAGGAAAATACTAAGGTAAGTTTCCCTTGAAATGTTTTAATTGTGATAAAGTTGGTCAATTTGCATCTAAGTGTCCAGAGAAAGATAAGGAGGAAAAGAAAGACAACAAAGATAAGGACACGAGAGAAAACAAATTTAGGAGATACATAGACTACAAAAATAAAGGTAATAAATCTTGTTATATTGGTAATGAAGGACTAAGTGATGATGATTCTCTTGACAGTAATGAGGAGAAAGAAGTTGTTTAAGTTTCTATAAAAGATGATTCTGATGAAGAAGAACCTATTGCCCTAATATCACAAGTAAGTAAGAATGAAACATGGATTATAGATAGTGGTTTTTTTCACATCACGTGACTAGTGACACACTTAAGTTTATTTCCTTGAAAAATAATGATGGAGGTTATGTTAGATTTGGTAATGATGCTCCATATCCCATGAAATGAAAAGGATCTATAATGCTAATGAATAACACAAGATGTGATGATGTTTATTTGGTTGAAGGATTAAAATATGATATGTTGAGTGTTGCAAACCTAAACAATACAGGTCACTGACTAGAATTTCAATATGGAAGAGTGAAATTATTTGATGAGAAGAGAAATCTAATTGCTACTAGAGAACAATCTATAGGTAATTTATTTAATCTTGATACTTCTATGAAGAGTTTCCTATTTGCTAAAGTTGAAGATGTTTGGTTATGGCACAAAAGACTTTTTCATGTTAATTTTGACAACTTAATCAAAGTGAGTAAGAAGAGTAGAGTAAGAGGACTATTGAGAATTGAAAACCAGAGAATGCTATGTGTAGAGAATATCAGATGGGTAAGATGAATAAATCTAGTTTTGCAAGAAAGACTTATGTTACGCAAGGAATTTTGGATTTAGTTCATACTGATTTATGTGGACCAATGATAACTCAAAGTTATTATGGAGACATATTTTATTTTATTTTTGGATAATTATTCTAGAATGATGTTTGTAATGTTTTTAAAATAAAAATATGATGCATTTCCAATGTTTAAGTGGTATAAGTCTTGAGTTGAAAAAGAAACTAGAAGACAGTTGAAATATCTAAGATCCGACAAAGGAGGTGAGTTTAATTCTGATGAGTATATATTGTTTTATAATGAGAATGGAATCAAGAGATAGTTGTCATCACTGAGGACACCACATCAAAATAGGATTGCTGAGAGAATAAACATATCTATTGTTGATTGTGCTAGGACAGTGATGATTGAAAAAGGAGTTTCACAAAACTTATGGAGGGAAGTTGTAAGTACTATTGTTTATACATTGAACCAAGTACAAATGAAGAAAGGTACCAACAAGACACCTTATGAAATTTGGTATGAACACAAACCTAATGTTAGTTACTTTAAATTTTTTGGGAGAAAATGCTATATTCTGAAAGATTCTAGAAAAGGAAAGTTTGATTCAAAAGGAGATGAAGGGATATTCTTAGGATATTCTACAAGGATTAAAGCTTATACATTTTTGAACAAGGTTACTAAAAAAATGGTGGAAAATGAAAATGTAATAATTGATGAATTTGCAGAAAGGAATGATGAAGATAGTAAGGAGGAACCTGATGATTATCAGAATTTTTTATATGTACAACATGATGCCCCTGAAACCTTACTGAGAGAACCTACCGAGGAGGAATATGAACAAGGAGTTCCATAACCAAATGTTGATATTGAAAAACCAAGAGCTACTGAGCCTATTTTGGTAAAGTATGTGAGAAGGCACCATTCCCTCAGCAAGATTATTGGAAATAAGGAAGCTAGAGTGATGACTAGAAGTAAGGCCAAAGACAATACATGCTTGATATCTTCATTTATTCTGAGGAAAGTTAAGGAAGCACTAGATAACGAAGATTGGATGAAAGAAATGAAAGAAGAGAATGATCAAATTGATAAGAAAAAGGCATGGAATTTAGTACCCAAGCCTAAAGAAATTTTTTTTATTGGTACTAAATGGAATTTCAGAAACAAACTGAATGAGCATGGATAATTTATCAGAAATAAAGCTAGATTGGTTTCCAAAGGTTATGCACAAGAAGAAGGAATTGACTATGGAAAGAATTTTTCACCTATTTCTAGACTGGAAGGAGTTAGAATAATTCTAGCATATATTTCTTACAAAGGATTCAAAGTATATTAGATGGATGTTAAGTCTGTATTTCTTAATGGGATACTTGAGGAAGATGTATACATTGAGAAACATGAAGGATTCACTTAGAATACAAACAAGAACAAGGTATGTAAGTTACATAAAGATTTATATGGATTGAAACAAGCACTCCAAGCATGGTATGAGAGATCTCACTCTTATCTAATTAAAATAGGATTTAAAAGAACAAGTGATAAGCAATAATATTTACTTGAAATGTGACAGTGATAATAAAGTTTTGATTGTTGATATTTTTGTTGATGATACTATTTTTGGAGGCAATGAAACTTTATGTAAAGGATTTTTTGATAAATGAGAAAAGATTTTGAGATGTCAATGATCAGAGAGATTAATTTATTTCTAGGTCTACAGATAAAACAAGTTACTAGAGGAATCTATATTACACAAGACAAGTACATCAAAGATATTCTTAAAACTTTTGGTATGGAAGATTCCAAATCTGTTGGAACATCGATGGTTATTGGATGTAAATTATCTAAAGAGGATGAAACAAAAGAGGTGGATAATAATCTTTATTGATCCATGATTGGTAAATTGCAGTATGTTGTTTACATCAGACCTGATATAGCATACGTTGTTGGAATTGTTGCAAGTTTTTGTTCTAATTTGAAGGAAACACACATGTCTGCCGTAAAATTTTTTTTGAGATACCTAAAAGGCATAAAAGAGTTTGGTTTACTATACAAGAAAGGAGGTACTTTCAATCTGCAAGTATACACCAATGCAGATTGGCCTGGAAATGTTGATGATAGAAAAGTATTAGTGGAGGCACATTCTTTCTAGGTGAAAGATTGGTTACATGGCTGAGCAAGAAACAAAGTTATATTTTACAGTCTAATGTCCTGGCTAAATATGTTGCTGCTGCTATGAATTGTACAAACACAGTATGGATTAAGAAATTACTTGAAGGTATGCAAGAAGAGATAAAAAATCCGGTTACTATTTTTTGTGATAATACAAGTTCTATTAATATATCAAAGAACCCGATTATGCATTCAAAGACCAAACACATTTCTACCAAGTATCACTACTTGAGAGATAAAGTTCAAGAGAAGAATGTGAAATTGGAATATGTGAATTGAAAGGAACAATTGGCTGATATCTTTACAAAGACACCAACTAAAGATTCTTTTGAGTATCTAAGAGGTAAATTAGGGGTTCTTCCCTTATCAAATGTTCACTAAAGAGCATGAGGCATGTTGCATCAATTTTATATTTCATTAGAATATCTATTTCTGAATTGATTTTAGTATGACACACTTTAGGTGAATCCTTAAGTTGTGAAAATATTTTTGTATGTAATGTTTTATGAGTACATGTGAGGTATAATCCACTACTGGAACACATTTTCTAGAGTATAAGTTTTTGGCATTGTTGTCAAAGAGGGAGAATAATACGTTGATGATATTAATAAAGAGGGAGAGTTATGAAATGATGACATTTATCTAAAGAGAGATATTGAGGGAGAAGAGTGAATTGCTAATATTTATTAATGAAGGTGATTCATAATGTATGTTACAGAAACATAAGATTTATCCAAGAAGGAGATTCAGATTAGAAATATCAAAGTGGAAATAAAACTATCAACTCAGAGGAAGTATAATTATGTATTTGAGAGCTGTCATCATCAATTGCTATAACACTGTTATAGTGGTTGCCATCACTGCCAAAGAGGGATATTATTGATTTACCGATGAATGTCTAATGGAGATGATGAAGACTGAGTGATACCGAGTATCTTGATTGTAGAAATGGTTAGATCAGTTGTTGTTTTGTCATTGATGTCAAGTAATTGATTAATTGATTTTCATTGTGTTACCATATCTTAAGAGGAGAAATTAAATGGGTGAAAATTATAGATTAGACAATAATGAAGTAATTTTGATATAGTTTTTTCTACTATACATTTGATTTTATCAAATTGGTACATTTGATTGATCAAGTTGGGAATTGTAATGAATAAAGTTATGAATGAAAGAGTTACTTTACCGCGATAGACTGATTCAGTCGGTAGAATGTTATGTGAGTCAGTTACAATTACTGAGCATAGAGAACTAAACTCAAGTTAGACACTAATCTATGAACTAGTCAGTTATCGAGTTGAAAAGAAAATTTTACTGAGTAGAGTATACTGACATTAAATGATGATGAAATTGAATTTGATGTGAAGCGATGATGGCAGCCAAGGAAGGAGGATCCAAAAATGGATAGTCCAAACCCTGATTATGGCCAAAAACAACAACAACATAGCATAACATAACAATAATAGAGATAGGAATAATATTTAATTTATTGCAACATGTCAGGTTGTAAGGCCTTCCTGGTTCCAGCCAATTACAAAGATATGAATCCAAGATCTAGCATAGATATTTGGAAAGAATCAGACCATTTAAATTTTTCCAATACATACTACTCAGATCCCATACTCAAATCCTCATATTTGGTCTCATCCTCCTTACTACTTCCTCCTCCTTACTAAGAACATAACACTACTTAAAAAAATGAGGCAACCAATAGGTCGGCCATAAAAACAAGCATAAGAGATACCAATAACCCAAATTTAGGTCCCCATAGTCCCCAATGAGAGATAAAAATTAAATCCCATGCTAAAAATATTAAATGCCCCAAGTCAGCCTCCAAGATCCACAATAACTCAATTCAACCAGAAAAATTGTCGAGAGCCAGAAATCCAAAATTGTTGAGCACCAAAAGTTTAAAGCCCATCGGCTAGCATATATTGAGAAACACCAAAATTCAAGCACCCATAAGTTCCAAGCCCTTCAGTGACTGAGCTCCTCAGCAAAAACTATGACCGAGAAACAACACAAACCAGCTGAGTAACACTTCATCAAAACACACAAAGTAATCTCCAAAGAAAATATATTTTGTGTGATACAAGATTGCCAAGAATCCTAGGATGCTCCTACATCAGAAACCCCAGGTCCAAGAAGAGGTTCCCTTAAAGGAAATCATGAACATCTTAAGGGAATCAAAAGATGTATATCATATCTATTCTTAACCCATATCTCCCCTTGTCCTTCACTCCATGTTGTCTTCACTCTGTCCACTATCCCATTTGGCAAGTTCATCTTCCCTGCACTTTTATCATTTCTCCTATTTGCAACTGACAAAAAATGACTCTGACCATCCTCTGAACTATTGACACCATTAGTATTTCAGTGAACCACATCCTCACTAGACTCACTAATAAACTCGGTATTATATGCATCTCTCTTTCTCACTAGTATCATAATTTTCTGCACCATCTTCATCAGAAATGTCATTTTCATCTTAATCTCTAGAAGTTTCTCAAAGATGTCATTCTCTTTTCCTTTCAAACCCTCCTTCCTTTTATCCATAGGAATATGTTCATCAACTCTCTACTCCTCATTTTTTTCACTGTCACTCAGACAACATCTAATAAATCCACATATCTTAGTCCTTTCTCCCTACAAAGGTATCAATTTATGCTTGGATCCACCATGCCTTACCAAATAGGTATTTGCATGACCATCAAACATAACATGTCTATCATATTGCCAAGTTCTACTGAGAAATAGATGACAAGCATCCATAGGTACCACATCACACAATATCTCATCATAATAAGACCCAATCTTAAAATTAACAAGGCATTGCTACTCAATCCTAACCTTAGACACATCTTATATCCAACTAATCTAATATGGACTAGGATGTTTCCTCCTTTCCAAACTCAACTTACTAACCATCTCTTCTGAAACAAAGTTCTCAGAACTACCACCATCAATTATGACATTACATACCTTGTCTTTGCACTTACATCTGGTTCTGAACAAATTTCTTATCTACACTGGTTCATTAATACATGGATCCAAACTCCTAGTGAGAAGAAATTCACCTTCATCTGTGGTAGTCACTTGATTCTCCTTAGCAGTTAGTGCAACTCTTCTTTTAGGACATTGAAAATCCCTATGACCCTTCTCACCACACTGAAAACAAGTACCCATGAACTCATTTATCCATCTTCCTCTTTGTCCACCATTGTAGTTTTTAGTGGTTTGACCACTTCCACATCCTTCATTAGTCTATTTAGGATTCTCTACCATATTACTCTCAGCAGTTGTTTCACTAGTCTTACCACCTCTGTTTATGTTACTCCATCTTCCCTAAAACCTCTTGTTCACCTTTTCCTCAATATTTAATGTCATCTGATAAGAATCTCCTATTGTTTCCATCTAAACAATAAGTAACTCTTCTTGTCTACTAGGTCTCAAGCCATATATATACCTAGCAACCTTCTCTTTATCAGCTTCTGAATGACCAGTCCTAATCAAGATTCTGTAAAACTCCTCGATATACTCTTGCACCTATTGGTGTTTAAAAATGTTACGCTATAAAAAAAACCAATATACCCTAAGACTAATATTAGGAATGGTTAATTCCAAGTGTGAGAGCTCTATAAGGTAACTGGACTAGCTACAGGACAATATTGTCCTCTACTCTTTTGGCTCTACGAAACCAAGGTGGGTGCACATAATCCAAATTGGTATTTTACTCTTTTCAACTCCTTAGAACTTCTAGATTTTAACAACAAATAAATGGAAAGATAGTATGAAATGACAACCAATAATTTAATGACTATTCTCTACCACGCAGGAACACAACCAACAGCCACAAAACTTTAAAAGGACTGGAAATGGTTTTGATGTTTTGATATGTTAGAGAATAGCTAAATAATCCCCATGTAGAATGTCTGATGGTTTTAATAATCTTTGCATCTTTCATATTTTTTAATTCTTCCTACATCTTGGGTGCTAGGGTAGAATTGACAGGTCTCAATTTTTGTCTGAAATGCTTAGTGCCCTCCCTAAAAGGAATCTCATGTTGAAAGAAATATTCTCTACAGGCTTTCAAATGTTCATAGGACCATGCAAAAACATGCCTATACTTTCTGAGAAGATCAACTAATAACTTACTAATTTTAGGACACAACCTCTTACCAATATAGACATTCTTAGGGCTCTTAGTTATTCCTATGTTTACTTCTTCCAAATCTTCAAGTTTTCTTTCCTTATTTGCAGAAAAAGACTTGTCTTCATTATCAAAAGATTTTTCAAGAATAACTAGCCCTTTGGGAACTCTGTTTGATTTCAATTGAAGCACCTCTCTATCAAAAATATTATCCTTATTATCCAAGGTTTCAACACTTCCACTAAAATCCATTTCTTTGTTTAAAAAGTCTGCTTCACAATTCAAAAATCTCAGAATATCTAAGTCATCTTCAAAGACTTGCCAATTTTCCACATTGTCTGGCATTGAAGGCTTGGATTGAATTTCTACTTTAGAAATTCCTGCAAATGTAATATCTTTAGGTGTTAAAGCAATATTTTATAATAATTTTTCCATTTTGTTTTGACTTTTATCTACCCAATCAATACCAAATGCATCAAAGTTTTCCAATTCATCCCAAACAACATTCCTATACTGCTTAACTCTCTGATTCTTTGAAACATATTTGGATTTAATCTAAGATATTATCAATTCAGAGTCTCCAATCACTTTGAGACTTTTTATCTTATTCTTTGAGGCTAATCTCAAACCTATTAATAAATCTTAATATTTTGCTACATTGTTTGTGCATGAAAACAATAATGTAAAAGAAAACTTGTAGGTCTTACTACTAGGAGCTATCAATAGAATTCCCGCACTAGCTCCTTCTTTAGAACTTGCTCCACCAAAATACATTGTCCACCAAGTTTTTCTTATCATTAGATAACAACATGCCCTAAGTTCCTTCTTCAACCCTAGTATCTTGAACTTGAAAATATCTAATATTAGTATCAACAAAACAATTCATGTCAGTATCTTCATTTACTTTAATCATATGAGGAGTCCTACTTTCATAGGACACCTTGACATTATCACTAGCAATATTGAAAGTAGAAAAAGATAAATCACATTGGATACTTCTACCCATTGAAGCACTCCATTTTCTTGACAACAACATGCCATAAGTGTGCGTGCTAAAAGTGGACCTCTACTTTAGAAGTACACTTCAACATAGTCATTGTACTTCAGTTGCACATAGGAATGAATATGGATTCATTCATCCTGCATGTCTGAAAGAGTCAACCTGAAGGTAGGAGTATTATGTGGAGCTTTATAATCTTTATAATCTGGTTCTTTTTTATTGCTTCTACTAAACCGCCCATCATCCCTTTTACCCATTTTAACTGATAATCTCCTATTCATTTCTATATTAACAACTACCTTATAGGATTCACTAAGGATTCTAGTATTCTTATCTCTGAGATGAAATCCTATTTTTTGATCAAAATCATTTAAATAAGTAGCAGGACATACCTTTTCATCAAGCTTTATTTTCTGAAAAAATTCTATGCATATCTCTTTGGAATCTTGTATTGAATTCAGCAACTTCCTCATTTGAATTTTTCTTTATATTGTTAAATTTATTCAACAAGAATACCTCATTTGTCTTATCACCATATTGATCCTTAAAGAAATCTATCAGTTCATCCATAGACCCCACAGAACCATGACATAACCCTCTAAACCATTCCCTAGCATCTTCAACTAGAGACAAAAAAAATAGTTTCATCAAGAAATATTCATGTATGATGTTAAGATCATCCATGATATAATTTTTTTTTCTTAAATGTACCTCACAAGTAATAACATTATTTCCTAAAATTTTTGGAAGTCTATCTCCAATCTCATTTGGGATTGCATTGGGATAACCAGAATATGAATGAAAGAAAATTTCTTGTACCTTTCTATACGAAGTGGTCTCCTTTAGAATTTATCATCATCTTGGAAGATAGAAGCTTTGGCATTTGATGTTGTTGCATTTTTTAGCACCGACATGGGAAAGCCTAGAAGATTGTATGAGAAAATCAATCTTATTATTCATCTCTAAAGTAGCAACATCTACTTTTTCTCTCTCCAGCATTTTGGCCATGGTTTCCTTCTCCCTTTTGGATCTCTCAAGATCAATTTCCAATTTAGACATTTGTTCTATTGGAAATTTGTGATTCTTAGGTTCGTCTGTTTCACTTCCTGTGACCTTCTTCTTTCCTTTATCTTTAGAACTTTGAGCATCAATACTTTGGTGAGTGACAGGTTTCTCTTCAGCCTTATCAGATCCTTGTGCATAATTTGTTGCTTGATGTCTCAATGTTCCCCTTCCCAATCTATCAACACTTTTCTGATCTTATTTTTTCTTACTTGATTTAACTTTTTTCTTTTTCTCAAGACTAGCTAACTGCCTCTTGATAAGTTCCTCCTCTTCATCAAGCTCTTCAGAGGAAACTTTAGAATTTGAGATAGTGGTATCAGAATCCTCCTCCTCTCTTTCACTAGGATAACTATTATCTCGATATGTATCCAATCCCAACTTTGGATCCTCTTCATATTTTGATGTATTTCCTTCATGACTATATTGGATTGAATCTTATCTTTTAGTGTCATTCTCTTGTCTTCTTGGGGATGGACTTTATTTGTTCTTCTTTCCTCTCCTAGGTTGACCAACCCTATAAGTGGTTGAAATTCCACCTTCCATCTTAACTTCAGGATGCTCTCTTACTCTAGATCTAGTATTCATATTGAGGAAATGTGTATGAAATAATAAATATTACTCAGCACTGTTTGCAGAGATTTCTTTGAGTCACCACCCAAAACAAGTTGGGAAAATACAACACAACCTAATATGAATACTGCAATATGGATAAACAAGACTAAATCTATTCTTTTAAAAGTCAACTCCCCAGTAGAGTCACCATTTTGTTGGTGTTTAAAACTGTTACATTGTAAAATAAACCAATACAACCTAAGACTAGTATTAGGAATGGTTAATTCCAAGTATGAGAGCTCTGCAAGGTAACTAGACCAACTATAGGACAAGACTATCCTCTACTTTTTTGGCTCTTCAAAACCAAGGCAGGTACACCTTATTCAGATTGGTATTTAACTCTTTTCAACTCCTTAGAACTTCTATATTTTAACAACAGATAAATGGAAAGATAATATGAAATGACAACCACTCATTTAGTGACTATTCTCTACCATGTAGGACCACAACGAAAAACCAAAAAACTTTAAAAGGATTGAAAATAGTTTTGATGTTTTGATAGGGAAGAGTATAGCTAATCCTATTTAGATATTTATCAATGTAGAAGATAATAATTACTAATCAGTGCTTTATTCATTGGGCAATGATTCTAGTTCAGATATAGGACAAAGAACTAACTATTGTCAAGGGCTCAAAACCATAAATACAGATAATTCCAGACTAAAAAATTCTTAATAATCCTTATGTAGACAAACCCAAAGAGTCTATGTCTTATCCAAAGTAGATTTAATTTGATCCTTGATCAAAACTATGGACTAAAATGTATATACATAAAGAAATATTATGCAGTGAACCAGAAGATTCAAAACTCAAGAGGAAAGCAAAAAGAAAAGACTTGAATCAGAATTGTTGTATTAAGTAAAAAGAGACCAATTTCAATTCTAAAATATTTCAAATCATAAACCACTTCAATAAATGAAAAATATTTGTAACTTTCAGCTTCTATGATAATACTCTCTAGATATACATCTACTATACTCACTAGAAAATAGTAAAAGGTTTATGCCTTATGCGACTTGCCCAAATTTTTCCCTGCTACCACTAAATGTTCTTGGAAGTCCTTTTAAAAGACAAGGACTGCAACAATATTTGGATGATTTAGGGTTAGGGATAAAACTTAATGTAATACTTGATAGAAATAAATAATGTATTTTAATAATAAACAATTTTGTCATCAAGTTGGGCTCAATCTTAAATTCTTCCTGTGTTATCTAATTTGATTCAGCCACCATCCAACCTTGGATAACAAACCCTATAGAAGGAATAAGAATGGAATGTCTTCATTGTATTTAATACCCTGATAATGTCTTGGCTCTTCAAATCTATAAAATATCAAAAAGCTCAGTCGTTCAAGAATAAAATCTGATCTCAGCCTCTACAATTCTAGAAAAGACTAGTCATTAATGGGAAAGAGAAGAGATAGGAATAAAACTTGATTAATAAAATGTCCAGGGCCTATAAATAAAATTCTCTATTGAAGTGTATTCAAGTCTGCCCAACATTCATTCTCTCAACATCCAATAGGTGTACAATAAAAACCACAAAGATCAAATTCTATCAATTAATGTTCTGTAATAAGACATGATCCACCGCTTAAAAACCCTAAGATAGAGATTTAAATATTTTAAAATTAGTTAAATGGTCACATGAAACATGGCTTTGGTATTAATGATCAAGATCAAGACCTTTCTCTCCTTTAAAACTCACCCATAGATCTCTTTTTAGGTTACCTGGGATTTCCAATGACCTCCTTGGACTGATGACAACTTCGCTTAATACCTTGATCATTAGATATTGAGTACTTTATCTTGAAGACTTCATACCAACCACTCAATCAAACTAAACTCGTCTGATCTTTTCTTTATCTCTAACTTCGGCCCTTAACCTGCCTTGAACTAGCCTTGAACTCTTGTTAGCTGATTTCCTCTTATCTCCAAGTGGCCAGATGATTTCACTAACTCTAGTCAAATCTAGAGATCATGCGCAAGACATAGATTCTAATTTCATTGAATGTCCATGATATCACTTTAGAAAACTGAACTTGACTTTTATCTTGACCCAAGTTCATCTGGAGATTCAGCGATTGAAGAGATCTCTAAGTCGCTGAATACTTTTTGAGACTCATGATTTATTCTTAGACTTAGCACAAACACTTGACTTTGATTTTTATTCATGGCTCAGATCCTTCCTTGGAAAACATGACTTTTCATTTACCTAACCATGCTTGAACCTAGGTCCATTAAGAGATCACACGACAACTAAGTCTCTAGATCCCTGAATATTCTTCTTGATCTGAGATAAATTCAAAGATTAAACGCTAGTTGCTAGATCAAATTAGCATCGATGGTCTGCGCTTGATTTCTGAATCCTTCTGTACTTTCTCAAATCATTGGTAAATTCTACAACAACCCTTGATCATGATCTTGATCTATGAATCATCCTAAATCTCTATATGTTTATATACTTGACCATTTATTTTTGAGATCACGCATCGGCCCTAGATAAAATCTCCATTAACAGTTCTGACTTAAACTTTCCTGTCCCACCTTAAATTTACCTGAGTCAAGCATTAGACCAGAGATCACGCGACTGAAGGAAATTCATAACCCTGGCTAGTTAACCTTAACTCAGGTAAAAAATCTAGAATTTGAGTCACTGAATAACTTAACTAGCCTTGACTTAACCCTGAGTTCATCTAGAGATTACATGACTGAAGGGGTCTCTAAGTCATGAGAACATTTCTTAACCTCATAGTTTATGCCAAGACTTGGCGCAGACCATATGATGAAAGCAAGTACTTAACAAGATCAATGGCCTGCACTGAATCTCCCAAGGAAAGAGATAACTTGGACTTTATCTTGCAAATTAATGTGAACCACATGATTTAGAAAAAATCTACGACCTACACTGAATCTCTAAATGTTTGAGCTGACCTCATCTTTATCCAGGAATCATGCACTAACCACACATCTCTGTCTAGATTGATGGTTTGTTCTAAATCTCTAAATCTTTCTGTACTTTCTCATTTCCTTCTGAGATCACTCACCAGCCCTAGATCCTGATCTGCATCAATGACCCTCATTTAATCTCAAGACATTTTACTTAACCCTAGGTCTTTCTGGAGATCTCACAACCAAAGTGAAAAATTAACCATACCTTGACCATACATTTATCTCAAGATCAGGAGATAAATGAAATCTCCAAGTCACTGAAAAGAACTTGAACCCTTGAGTTTATCATGAGATTACATGCTAGTCATTCTATGAGATTACACATCAGTCATTCGATGAGATTACAAAAAAAACAAAATCTATGGCCCTCGCGTGATCATTGAATGACATGCTGAACTTGAAATTAATCTAGAAACTTAGTGCCAACTGCCTGATTAGAAAAATATCGACGGTGTGTGTGCAATCTTGAGAATAATAGAGCATATCCAATCTCATTGTGAGATTCAGTGGTAAAGACAAGGCTAATAAGCACATGAATTAAAAGGGTTTTAAGTGGCTCAAAAAGGTAATGAAAATATAGAATATGTCTAGGAAAGAATTTAGGGATTCTTGCAAACAATAGCTAGAAATTTGAAAATAGGGTTTAAGACTTTGCAAGACATAGTAGGATTTTCACAAATTAAAGCAGACTTTCTCACAGAGACTTTGGGTTTCAGACCATAGATCATAGGAAAAATTGCACAGACAAGGAAAGAATACATGGAACCAACCAAAATTTTGATAAATACTAACAACACCGATTTTCTTTCCTGCCTTATACCTTGCATATTATTAAAAATATCCAATTCATAATCCACCAGAATGAATTTCTTTTTCAACTTATCAACCATTCGATTCCATATGATGATTTTGTCTTTACCTCTTTGACTTCTTTCCAATTGAACTTCTCTCCACTACATGTTGGCATGACCTTTTAGCCTTGTCTTTACAAACCAAACTCTATGAGGATCTTGTACTTCTTCATAATCAAAGTATTCATCCATCTCATTAATCCAATTGATCAAGTCTTCTGGCATAAGGATTCAAACAGATGTAGAAACTTTGATGTTAGGTCTTTTCCCAATTTTAGATACATCTCTCAGAAATCTATCCTCCTCTGGATCTCTGACATCTTCTAAAACTTCTACGAAATGATCTTCTTCTTGAGACTCTTCACCATTATTTTGGTGTTCTCTAGATGCATTCTTTCTTTGCAGCTCCTCCTACAGATCTTGTACATGCTTCTGCAAAGCTTGGACATCTTCTAGACTAACCTCCACCTTAGGTTTTTCTTCTGTAATCTTGTGGTTCTTCCTCGGAGGCATCTTCAAGATCTCTGCAAATCCTCTACAAAATATCAACAACTTTCAAACCCAAGGTCCTGGTGCAAACTGCCTCACCTTTGACAATCTATCCACACACTCAAGAAATTCAAGCTCTGATACCACCTAACGAAATGCAAGGATGGAGGATCTAAAGATGGATATTCCAGACCCTTATTAAGGCCAATAACAACAAGAGGACACCAAAACACAACAATAACAAAGATATGAATAATATTCAATTTATTGCAACATGCCTGGCTATAAGGCCTTCCTGGTTACAACCAATTACAAAGATATGAATTGAAGATCTAGCATAGATCTTCAACAAGCATGAAGCCATTTACCTTTTTCCAAAACATACTACTCATATCCCATACTCAAATCCTTAGATCTAGTCTCATCCTTCTTACTACCTCCTCCTCCTTACTAAGAACATAACAATACATAAATACAAGAGGCAACAAATAGGTTGGCTATAAAAATAAGCATACGAAATACCAATGACCTAGATTTAGGTTCCATAATCCCCAATAAGAGATCAAAATGAAATTCTAGACTAAAAATATTAAATTCCCCAAGTCGGCCTCCTAGATCTGCAATAACACAAGTCAGCTAGCCAAATTGCTGAGTACCAGAAATCCAAAATTGTCAAGCACCAGAATTGTTGAGCCCCTCGGCCAACATATGGCGAGTAACACTAAAATATGAGCACTCCTACATGCTGAGCCCTTCAGCGAATGAGATCCTTAGTTAGAACACTGTGACTGAGCAACAACACAAACTGACCGAGTAACACTTCATCAAAACACACCAAGTACTCTCGAAAGAAAATAAATTTTTGTGTGATACGAGATTGCCAAGAATCGTAGGATGCTCGTGCATTAAGCAATGATGAGCTAGATGTGGAAATGAATTAATGAAGTTTGTTACAAGATCTTTGAACTAGAAAATCCAATGAGAAGATCTAACGTGAACAAGATGATTGAATGATTGAGCACAAATGAAGGAAAATCAAATCAAGGAGATTAAGAGGAAAAATTATGTCTATATAAGGGATGGTAATTAAACACAGTGTAAGATTACTGGTGAATTAAACAAAGAAGGAAATAAGCTAAAGGAAAAAATTTACCGAGCAGAATAGAGAAATACAAATTGAAGAATCTACAGTCTAAGAAATAGATAAATTTAGTATGAGATGCTAGTATTCAATTAAGCATAAAGGATATGATACAAGCATAAGTTTGTTTCTATATTTACTGATCAAAGTTTATTGTTTCTTATTGTAGACACCTTAAATTGACCAGGTGTTCTCTAATCAAGCAAATCTCCATTTTTCATCAAATTGCTCCTAATCTCATCAAATTGCATCAAAATGGATCAAAATCAAATCGAATGGACATTTATCAATTAAAGTGGACAAAATAAAGTTAAATCAAAGGATTAATTAACCATGACATCAAATAATCAAATATAAGTCTAAAATGATCAATCAAAATTATATAATTGATTTTAATCAATTAATTGTATAGTTTAAATCAAAAATCAAATTGAACCTATTCATCCCTACATGGCTAATTTAATTAATTGATTGAATTAAAAAATCCTAATATATTTGAACATGAATTTGAGCAACCAATGGGAATTTGAGAGCACAAAGCACATGGATCACTCCTACATTTGAATCTCAATTACTAATTTTCAACTTTGAATCTCAATCACTCAAATTTGTCCCTTTGTCCAAACCTTTGAGACAATCATTTCAATCGTCCCCCCATTTGAAAACATTTGAAAGACTCTCACTCAACCATGGATTAATCATGATCAAGTAACTCTACCCCCTACCCTTGGGAAAATCCTATAAATAGAAGCCATTTTGAGAGCATAAAGATCCTAGAAAATTTGAATGCAAAAGCATCAAACCTCTTGTCAATTTCATAGAATCTTGAGCAATAATGAGAGATTTAATAGCAAATTGAGAGAATTAAGATCATTTTATGAGCATTTGGATTACATATCATAGCAATTTTGAGAGAATTGAGCTAGATTAGGTATTTACTATCATCAATTTCTTATTCTAGAATTGTCAATGATAGAGATTAAGGTTGAGAGCTCTATTAATAAAGCTTGGATAGAGATCCATGAGATGTTTATTGATTTAGTTGTAATTCTTAGTTTAAATTTATATTATTCTTCCATATAATTGTAGTTAAATAAATCAATTTCATGAAGGTGTATTTTATTCACACACACTTATTAATATTTGTAACAAAGAAATTGCTTAACTAAGTGGATTTAACCATCCTATTTGTAAAACCTAGACTTAGGTGACATTCCAAAAGAGTGTTTAAAGACCTATAACAAGGCCACTCCTAACAGGGTGAAGATCTTAATAGATCTAAGGTAAATCCCCTAATAGGGTCACATTTAGCAAATATATTTGTAATCTTTAATAGGATAAGTTCTTAACCGAGCGTACTTTAGAAGGGTACATTTTTTTTAATTGTGGGTTACAATTCCCATGAAGGTTTTTCCCAAATTGGGTTTCCTCATTAAGTCATGTGTCAATGAGTTATGTCTTATGTTTACATGGTTAATCTGATGTTGCTAAGTTTTAATGATTGATTGTTGCTTATGTTATTGAGCTA
Organism: Thuja plicata; assembly: GCA_018584345.1. Classification (NCBI taxonomy): domain Eukaryota; kingdom Viridiplantae; phylum Streptophyta; class Pinopsida; order Cupressales; family Cupressaceae; genus Thuja; species Thuja plicata. The sequence goes on along the minus strand of MU224350.1, from coordinate 1,030,745 downwards.
TTTGGGGAATTGGTTATTTACTATATTCAGTATTTACCGAGTGAATAAGTGAGTTCATTTTTAAGAGTTTAAGTTTAATTTATTTGATTCACCCCCTCCCCCTCTCAGTGGGACCAACATATAAAAATAGAGACACAGATTTAATGGGGTTCACCAATTTGGCTACATGCACCAGAGAGAGATCTTTAGTTGTTATTCAATATTGCAGCTTACTTACATCAGGCTTTCCCCTCACTTATATACAATATTATTCAAGGTAAGACGAAGGGAAAAAAAAAAAGATGAAATGAATAGTTAGGGAAGAAAAAATAAATAGTCAAAATTCACATCCAAAAATCTCCCGCTTCAAATTTGACTCATTCTTTGAATTCACATCTGAACAACCTCCCACTTAAACTCTTCTTTCCTTTTCCAAACATAAATGCCTAATCCCATGGTAATAAATTTCCAATAGACAATCACCATAGCTAGAATAGCAACCACAACCAACTGATAATCACATCCAACTAACAATACAACATCAGTAAATTTATGCTGATATACCTAGGCCATACAACAACTCACCATATAAAAAATACCATTTTCCAACAAAATACACCAAAAAATCATTGATGTACAAAAAACTAGAAGGCCATTATAGCGCAATTTACATGTTGCAAGAGCAATGTCAACCAAAAGTTGACTCAAACCTACCAATCAACACATAAAAGGTGTGGCAATAACATGAAATGATCTACAACTATAACCAACCTACTGAAAAATCTCACATGACATCTTCCAAGTCCTCATAAAAAGATCGCATATTGTATTTAAAATACAATAACTTACAACAACAATAGATGACCTCAAAAACATTTGAGGAAGGGACACCCATGCAAACGACAACTCAGCCTTCTACCAACACTACCAAGTGCTCACCTGTGCCAAGTACGATCTCCTTTACCTCCATAAATGAGAGCATTTACAACACCTAAACACCATGGATGTTGTAATGACATAAAAGTGGTCATCTAAACCCTAGACCCCTAATCTTGATAATTCTAAGTCCTAAACCCAACATGCAATTCATCGATTTCAAGCTAATTTGACATGAATCCTAGGTCCTAATTAATCATCTTACTTGATTAATTAATTAATTCCTAAAACTATAATATATTGGCAAATAAACCTTAAGTTAATTATTTAATTGATATTCTAATATATTAATTAAATAAAACTACTAAATTGTCAAAAAAAAATCAAAAAGGAATTCAATTATTTAATAAAAACAAAATGTGCATTTAAAATCAATTAAATCTTTCAAAATGCATATGATGTCATCAACTAATTTTTGAATTAAAATGTGCATTTAAAATCAATTAAATCTTTCAAAATGCATATGATGTCATCAACTAATTTTTGAATTAAAATGTGCATTTAAAATCAATTAAATCTTTAAAAATGCATGTGATGTCATCAACTAATTTTTGAATTGGAAATAAATCTATTTTATTTAGTTTATTTATTATTACATTTTCTCATTTTGGAAACAAATTTGTTTTATTCAGTTAACTTAATCTTATCTATTTATCATTTTGGAAATAAAGTTGTTAACTGAAAATCAATTTGGAAGTTTCCAAAAAGACTAAATCTTTCGACCAATCAAATTGCTTGCACATGGATTGTGCTTCCTCAAATCAAATCTGAGCCACTTATTTCCTCTAATCTCAACTGTCGATTTTGGGAGAGATTTTCTATAAAAGAGAGCTTCAATTGCTTCACAAAGGATCCCCATTTTTAGCTATCATTATTATACTATTTTTAGCATTCAAGCATTTTGAATTCTTAGTTTCAATTACTTAGATATGTTAATTTTTTTTGTTAGTTGCATGCAAACTTCATAATCTAGAGCACTTTCAATTTGGGCTTTGAAAAGAACAAAAACATTTCAATTTGCATATCATATAGAATAATCATTTCATTTAGCTTTCAAATCCTTCATTTAGGATCTGGTGTAGTCACTATTTCTTGTAATGACCTAAGAGAAAGATTCAAACTCCTTCCTAATAGAAGGAAATGAGTCGATGTTGGTTAGCCTTGGGAATTTTAGTCTTCTAATTTAGTCATTTTCTAACTAGCTAGCCCCGTAATGGTTCATTGAAGTGTGTGTTTGCAGCTACAGGTATCTGACACAATTTTACACACACATTTCTGGCGCCCACCATGGGGCATACCCACATTTGTCCTCTTGAGCCAAATCTGACTCCACCATCGTGTCTGGACCATCATTTTGGTTTGAAATGACTATAAATTTGCCTATACTTGACGAAAGTCAAATCTGTGGAAAAAATATTTTACCCAAGCAGGTCGTACAGTCCATTGTATGGAAATCAAGGCAGATTTTGGATTATTCCTACATGTAGACCGAGGCATAATTTTTTTTTTAAAAAGACCTTTTTTGTCTGAGTTTAAACCCAATACCTCTATGTTTTACATGTTTCTCTGCCTATGGATTGAGTCTGCATTTCAAATCAACCATATAAACCAAGGCCTCGGTCTTTGCTTTGATATAGAATGTGTTCAATAGTGGCTTAAAACCACTTAGTTTTTGGTTTTCCCATGCATGTGGGACTAAAACCTTAACCCCAACCCCGTACCACTACCTATGCCACCTCCCTAGCACCCTCCGTCCACTTCTGCCACAACCCTCACACCCAACACCCCCCATTGCACTACTTCTCCAACACTCCCCACCTCCCCACCTC
>MU224350.1:987038-1027923 GCA_018584345.1 Thuja plicata | reverse complement strand
CACCACCCCATTTCCCCTCCGCCCACACTTCTCCTCTCGTAGCCCAATCTTGCAGCCTCTACTACGCAACCCCTCTGCCAGAGCTTTGCTCAGCCTCCATGCCCACCACCTCTCTGCCACCCAAACACTACAATCCCCACAAACAAATTTGACGCCCATTCAACCATAATTTTGTAGGGTTATTAGACTTTTGTGTTTGCCTCTAGACCGTCAAATTAAACATAGTAATTTTCTGACGTCATCTAAGGTTTGAAATTTTTAGCCTTCACCATTCAACATTTCAAATTTGATGTCTATCTTTAGAGGGCCATAACTTTCTTTTTTTAAGTCCTTTTCTCAAGAATTTGTTTTTTTATTTATTTTGGGTAGAATTTGCTGAAGATCACTGTGGTGGAGTTAGTTTCTGGTTTTGGTTTCTAAATTTGTCAAAAATTGTAGGTTTTCATCATTGTACTTGTGTAATCCTCTATTTTGCAGCTTCTGGAGCCTCGTACAGGCACATATGGTAACATTTTTTAGTGCAATTTTTTTTGAAAGTCTATGATTTTTCATCTACTTTCTAAATATGCAATCAAGTTTATGATTTTCTAATTTTTCTAATGCTAACTAATATTTGGCTTTGTTGTTCTTGATTCTTATCTTTTGATTACAACCTAACAATGGTTTGCAGGATGTTATAAATGAAGAACAAATCATAAACTACTAATGAGTTTGATGCAGGTTGCTTGTCAAAGAATTTGTGTGCCTTCCAAAACTATCATGCCTAAGTTTTGTAGTTAAATAACACTTTAGATTTGGTGCTTAAAAAGAATCACTTTTCTTATGTGTTTGAAGTGTTCTCTAGATTTTTAATCCCAAATAATTGCATGAACGTATCCTCTCCCCTCGCCTTCATAGATCTTGCTGTAAGAGAAATTCATGCAAATATTTTAGCATGGCTACCTCCTAAGAGCTTTAACAGAACCGATGAGAGAGATTTCCCAACCGATAATAGGCTAAAGCCAAGCCCTTCCAAACTGGTATATAAAAAATGTCATTGTGATTAATCTCATAGTGAATAAGTGTCAATTTCACTATGTCGACATAATATCTCCCTAAGTACCCTCATGGCACGTAAAAACCTATAGAACATAACTTTTGTAGGCTGGGAGGCCTCCTTAATAGTGCTAATATTCTGCATGTATAGCTGCCTAAAAGGATACCCTGACTAAAAACTTTGTTCTAGTGACCAAAAATCCCTTTATCTCCTGGCACAGAAGGTCAAAGACTGACTAAGATGTCCCACATTTTTATGGCTCTTAGTAGAGGTAACAGTCCCTTGGGAAGTGATTACCCTTGGGATTTGAAGAATTGTGTGCCTGAGAAGTAAGTACACTATAAGGAGGAGCCCATGCCTCCAAGATTCTAATTTGTCCACTATGAGTAGGTGTGCCTGAAATTTGGTTCAAGTGGGAATTCAACAGATATTTCCCTGGTTTACCTAGGTTGTGGTGTGTATGTTCTTTTAACAACAAAAATTCTTCTTGATGTGTCTTGGGTGAGTGAAACACCAAAACAAACAACAAAAACCAAAAAATCAAAACAAACATCAAAATGCTCAAAAAATTCCAAATGTACACTCTTAGGTGTTAAAATATCAAACTGTTGTCCAATTTTTTTGCATCTAGTGTCAAAACTCTGAAAATCAGTCAAATTATTGTCTAAATTGGTATTCTTTCATGATGGTTCTATCTGAATTTTCACAAAATCTATGTTCTCACAACATCACTACTATTTTGTTGTTGGCCACAATCTATTAACTGTCTGACTTGTTGTCTCGAGGTCTGATTTCACTGTGCTAGTCCAAGTGCCTTGTTATTTTGATCATCTTTGGCTGGGTTGTCCTTACCCTAATTTGTGAGAGAAGGTTCGTTAACCTTGACTCAAGATCAAAGTCTTTGCTTCTCATTTTCAGTTGAACATTATATCTTTGTCTTCATAGGTCTTGGACTTAGTTAGCACTTTAGACATTACCTCAGTGCTAGTTAGACAAATCAACTATTTAATGTTGGTACACACTAGGAGTTCTTTTAGAACACTTTACACATAAGGATAGTGTCCTCCGCTTATAGAAAACCCTCTTTTTGAGGAACAACTAAACACTACACACCAGTCAGTCTTTATGAGTAATAGAATACCATATTTGACCATGTCTAGAGAAAATGATCAAGATGTTGAAATACTAGAGTTTGAAGATCCTGAAACATTGAGGAGGAAGTTAACAAATGCCTATATGATCAAGCCTTCCTCAAAGTCATGAAGGTTATTATGAACAAAGACAAAGAGAAATACTTTTTAGAACTGGTTGAACAAGGAGCCCAACTTCCCTCTCATTATAGAGTGGAAGTTATCATTACTAAAGAGGAGGAAACTCCTATAACACTGTTAACCAAACAAATTAAAGCTTTGAAAACAAAAATACAAACAATGAAATAGGAAAAAGAGAAACCATTGACAAAATTCTCTATAGACACCATTTGTCCCTTTCATTTTGATAAAAGTTTGCACTTACCTCCATTTCCACTTGGAGTAGAAATTCCAAAATTTGACAAGTATAGTGGTCATTCTGAACCACAAGACCACATTTTGAATTTTTGTGCCCTATGTATAGATTTTATGCATGAAAAAATGTATCTCATGCATCTATTTCCCTGAATCTTAGGTGGTCAAGCTATGGAGTGGTTTTCAAATTTATCCACAGGGATCAAAACTTTTAATGAACTGATGAATATTTTATTACAATAGTATTCATATAACATACAACATCTCATGTCTATGATTGAATTATGTAGCATTCAAGAACAAATAGGAGAATCATTCCCAACTTTTCTTCAGTAATGGAGAAGAGTATTTTCTAGATATCCATGACTCATTCCCGAGTCTGAAAAGATGGATATCTTTACCAAAGAATTACTTGATGAGTATAATTACCCACTTTAGATGCAATATATTTCTACTTTTGATCAACTTGTGAAGAGCACACTAAATATTGAAACTATTCTTTTCAATAAAGGTGAAATTTCCCTTTCAAAAGAAATGAAATTTAACTCCAGTTCCAAAGATAAGACCAAATACTGGAATAAGAACAAGCACATACTAAATGATGGGATAGTTAATAATGTTATTGCCAACCCAAACCAGCAGTGTTCAATTTGAAAAGTGGCTCAAAATATAGTTGACACTCAGGGTGTATATGACTAATTTTGTGTTGTCATTATGGCAACAAAGTCATATGAAGTTTTGTCAAGTAAACTTGGAAGATAAAATTGGCTACGTACAGAAGATAGAACAAAATAGAGATATGTAGTTGATCAGAACACCAATGCACGTGTGTATGATCAAATCAAACTATACGCCTCCATACTTAAGCTTTATGATATGTCATTAAGATTAGTCTATACACGCATGGTACGGTATGACAGTACAAAAAAGTTACAGCAAGATTAAGTGCCACTAGCAGTTCAGAAAATAGAGTATGAAGCCAACCTCAGATTTTGGATTGTCATATAATATTTTATTTTGTAATGGTCATGTGCCTATTGTAGTATGTTTGTAATTGTGTCTTTAACACTTGTGTAAACACGCTTAAGCCAAATTGTTTGGAAGTGTTGTGTATGTTGTTTTTGGGCTGACTAAGGTCTTGTTTTTGGTCATGTCTATTCAGGCATGTATATATACTTAGACATGCAATTTTGTATGTAGTGTAAGAGTGGAAAATAAGAAGAGAATATATCTTGAAGATCAGTATGAGCAAATTAGTATGAAGTAGAAGTCTTCAAGATATTAAAGCATCAACGCATAAAAGGAACTGATCAGACAACAGTGTCATTACAATAGTTCATCTTTTGATATAGTATATATCTATTACCTGAAGGCTGTAGCCTTCATCCTATTGAGAAGTGAGCTCTGGCAGTGAGCCATTCACCTTTAACAGGGTTTTGTAAAGACTCCTAACATGGTCATTACACTTGCATTGTAAAGACTGCTCCTAACAGGGCAAAGAAACTCTAACAAGTTCATAAGACTAGTACAATCATTTGTGGGTACTAATTCCCACTAGGGTTTTTCCTGTGATCAAGGTTTCCTTGTAATCATATCTTGTGTTATGTGTATTGTGTTATGCTTCATTTTTTATCTATTTGATTTAAGTTTCAAGTTGCTGAAATAAAGATAAGTAGACAAACACTAATTCACCCCCCCCAGTGTTTCTAACATAATTACCCACTTTAGATGCAAGATCTTTCTACTTTTGATCAACTTGTGAAGAGCACACTGAAGATTGAAACTATTCTTGTCAAGAAAGGTGAAGTTTCCCTTTCAAAAGAAACAAAATTTAACTCCAGTTCCAAAGATAAGACCAAATACTACAATAATAACAAGCACGTATTGAACGATGGGATAGTCAATAATGTTATTCCCAACCCAAACCAGCAGTGTTCAATTTGACAAGTGGCTCAAAAGCCATACAAGTTGCTAAAGATAACACAAAATCATCCTCCAAAGGAATTAGTAACCTTATGAAGGAGAAACCATGGGTTAAATGAAAGAGGGACTTCAATCCCTTGGCTAAATATTATGAATCAACCCTTAAGACTCTACTGACTAACAAACTGATCATGTTTCCATATAACTCCAAGCCATATGAACCATAGGTAAAACCAAAATGGTGGAGAGAAAATGATTACTATGCATATCAAAAAAATAAGGGACATACAACAGAGAACTACATAAGGTTAAAACATGAAATCAAGGACCTCATTGATAGTGAAACCATCACAATAGACAATCATGCAACAAATAATGATCATAAGGCATTTAAGGATCCCTTTCCTAAATATGAGAAAGCACAATCTTCTCAACAGGGTGCTAGGATTAATCACATGTACAACACCCCTGATGATAAGGTCATCCACATGATTGAACTAGTCTCTCCTGAGTACTGTAATGTTATCATTGTCAAAATTGATAAGCAAGATTCTAGAACAACAAACCATGTGAACCAAGTGCAAGAAAAGGTCACCTTGGGAAAAGGAGGGTCTTCTAACTCGTCCTCATCTCAAAATAAATTGATGACACCTAAATAATAGATGTCCACCAACAAAAAAATGACTGTGAGTGCCTCCAAGGTATCTCAATCTAAAAAAATGGCTTTTTCCCATGCTTCAGACTATAGCATTGTCGAGTAATTGAAAAGAACCAATGCAAAAATTTTAATGTTTGAATTGCTCAAAATCTCTGCAGCTCACAGAGAGATCTTAGATAAAGCTTTGTAAAAATTCCAATGTCCCTAAAGAATTGGATTTGGATCAGTTTCAATCTATGGTTGGTCATTTGACTTCACCACATTACCTTTCCTTTTTAGAGGAAGATGATAACTCCCTGAGTCATCCACATAATCTTCTATTTAATATTGAAGTCATGATTCATAAAAAACTGTGTCAAACAATTCTTGATAGATGGAGGTGCAGGGTTGAACATCTGCACCTACAAATTGATTGAAAAATTGGGATTTTCAAAATATACCATTGATCCAAATAAGAATATTACCATAAAGGCATATGATGAACAAGAGAGATCTTCCAAAGGTCTCGTAACTCTTCTCATCAAAGCGGGTCTCATGGAGAGGGATGTCAGTTTCTAGGTATTAGATCTTCTGATGGCTTACAACATCTTGTTGGGAAGACCCTGGATACATGAAATACAAGTTTTCCCATCCACCTACCATCGGTGTATCAAGTTTCCATTCAATGGTGTTTAGGTCAACATTCCTACATACACTAGCTACACATGTAATGCACAATATCAAGCAACAGACACTCTCATACCCCATAACAAAGAAACTTCAACTTCAGAGTCAACCAGTGACTTACTGAAAGAAATGGAAAAAGGTGAAGATTAAGGATATTGGTATGGGTGGATACATAGTGGAACCTATACTATCAATCACATCTCTTCCCACGCCACCTAGGTATTATGGTGGACCTTCAAAAGAGATGATGTTAGAATAAATTTAGAATAACTGAGAGTGGGGGTGAATCAGTTATCCTCAGGTCTAGATGTACCAATTTAAAATTTATACCACTTTAAAAAACTTAGATGTAGTCGAAAACAATAGCATAAATCAACAACATGCATAAGTAATTTACTGTTCAAATGCAATCAGCTTGTAGAAACTTAACAGTAAAAAACAACATAAACATTCACACAAGTTGACACCAGTATTTAACATGGAAACCTAATTTTGGAAAAACCACCACTAACATGCTACCAAATTTTCACTCTTCTGAAGTGAGCTCTATTAGGATCCAACCCTATTAAAGGTTACAAAAGACATTGTTAAATGCGACCTGGTTAAAGGATTTAATCACCCTGTCAGGAGTGACCTTTTTAGAGGACTTAGAACATTCCAACTGAATGTCACCTTTCTCAAAGGATTTATACAATGATTGTTAGGTCAACTTGGTTAAAGGATTTTAACTAATACAATGGTTAAAAATTAATTAGTAGGTGTGATCTGATACATACAACTTACTTTGTAAATCCAGATCCAATTCAGCTCTAATGCTAATTCACTAAGTGGCCTTCATTCTCTTTTAAATCTTCAGATCTGCTTGGAAATCTGTCAAGCAATTGTTGGAAGTACAATAATGGGGAAACCAAGATACTGAGAGGGAGGGGGGGGGGGGTGAATCAGATCTTAAAACTTAACCACTTAAAAAAAAATTGATCCACATTCATACATATATGAATTTAACCTAACATCATATAGCATCAACAACATGAAATGTATAGCTCACAACATAAAGTTTTGGTAACCCAGAAACCCAAATAGGTAAAACTGGGGTGGGGATGACACCCACAAAATATTCACTACTATAGCAATAAAGTGTGCCTATTAGGGATACAAGAGTTTGATTGCAACATGCAATCTACCTGGTTAAAGGTCTGTTTGGTCAAGAACTAAAGATCATTACAATCTACCTTGTTAAAGGATTTCAACTTACAGTAAAGTAAGTGCTCGAATAAGAGATTTAAAATGGTTTTCTAGAACCACTCTGTTAAGAGATTTCACCTAATACACCTGTTAGAATATTTCAAGTAGTGATCCTTCATTATACAGTCAGATGCTGATGATAGATATGCTCTTTCCAATACCTTCTATGATCTCACAATCTGATATGTCTTTACTCTGCTTTTCACTGCTCTGTCATTCTACTTGATCTAGGCTTCTTCTCAAAATGATTTACTATTCATCTCTCAAGAACAACAACCCTTCTCTTCCAAACTCTATATCTCTCACACTTTTTTAATAGGGTTAGAAGCAATCTTATATGTCTTTTAAGATTTGGCAGTGAGATCTAGATCAATGATCAAGATCTATAGTTTATGCCTCCAATGCATTCTGATTTCTTGATTGGCTCCATGCCATGCATAGTATACAACAATTAAATGTGTAATTAAATTAGTAGAAAAATATTAAATGTGTACAAATGTTGACCCAAATCTCATACAAGTCGGCCTAAACCTTTTACATCAAAGTTTGAATCAATCCTGACATGTATACAAAAACTATTCTGCTCGGCACTTAACAGCTCCGTTGTTCGACACTTAATATTCTACTCAGCTCGACATGATGTAACTGAACAACCTAAAAATTTCTCAGTAATGTTTCTCGGCCTTGAATGTTTAGCTCGACCATAGTGATAACCACCTAAAACTACCTAAGTAAATGACCAAGTGTAGGTCAATAATCATCAACAAAACTTAAGGATTAACAATCTCCCCCTTTGATATTAATAGCAAAAACACACTTATCATTTCAATTCATTCCATCCAAAATTTTTCCTAAGTACACAATGTACTCCCCCTTGGAATTTACATCATACTACATACAAAAATGTACAGTGTATATATGCCTTCAAAAAAAATATTTACATTGATACCTGTACTGATCTCCTTATGTTGTATCTTTGTCAATCCTGTCAGATTCCCCCTTGTTTTTGTCATTTCTTGCAGGTGGGGTCAAGTTATACTTGTCCAAAAAATATTTATGAAGTTGTAAGGTGGACACAAATGCAGTGTCCCAACTTTCCTTAACAAAATTCATAACCTCTATTTTGACTTCTAGCTCGGCAGCTAGACTTACCAAACTTTCTGTAGTGGAGAGATGAGAATCTCTCTTAATCAATTCATTTGCAGATGAAATTTCTTTCTGAATGACCTCTAGATGAGGTATCAAGCTTGTCTAAATAGTAATCAATTTGGTCCTACTTTGACCATCTTAAGCCATGAGCTCGGATATCCTCCTTTGTGCAAAAGTCAATCTATTAAAATGTAAGGAGCTAGTGCTAGCATCCATACTCAGTGAACTTCCAGTTGAATTTAAGTCTAATTGAAATTTCTCTAAGGCCTATAGATTATCGTTTGTGAATAAGTCAACATCACATAACTCCTTATACAAAGAATAAACATTAGTTGCAACTTCCTTCAAAATTTCTACAAGAGAAGAAAGTTCAACCTGCTTTACCGCAATCTCTCCTAAGATTTTTTCTAGTACTTTTTTCTCAAATTTCCTCTCAGACCATTGCAATAGCTTTTCATTGGCTTCAATGTTGTCATCATTTACCTTTTGCACAATATGAACTAACTATTCAAGAATAGGAGCTTGAGGGTTTTCATCTTCCATGTTAGAAGATTTTACAAATATGTCTTTGATGTCATGTAACACTTGCTTTTTCTTCTACTCTCTTTTCATTTCCTCCTGTATTTTCTTTCTCTTGAGTAGCTCTTGAAGAGTCTCAATCTGTTCATAAGAAAAGACATTGGGATCCCATAGTGGAATCACAATAACTTCATCTAATGTGACATCAAGAATTTGAAACTTCTTCCTCATAACTTTCCTCCTCTTAAATTAAGGTGAGCTATTTCTTGGCTTCGTTTCTACAATACCTTTTCTAGTTTCAGTAGTAGTCACCATTGCATCTTTCAGTTCAGTCAAAATTTCCTATTGATCATGCATGCCTCCTACTTTAAGTCCACTGGGAGTTGATGATGTAGAGTGTGGTAGATCAACCAACACTTGCACTGCCTCTTGTTCTTTAGGCTCATTGTTAGTATCCCTTATCTCCTCACTACTATCTAGAACTAATTTCACAACCTCTCAAAATAGGTGAATGCTGTGTAATTACCTCTTGTTCATTTGTTTTCTCCTTTTCTGCTTCTTTTTGAGAATCTTTATCCTTAGGTTCCTTTTGAGTTCTCTTTTCATCTTCCTCTATACTCTTCTCTCCTTCAGCCTCAGTTGCCTTAATAGGTAATTCTATGGTTGAGTCTCTCGGCTCATCTGACCCTTGACATCCAAATTTCTAGAGTCATCAATTGTCACATCAATTGGACTATCAATTGTCAGATCAACATTGTTAACTGTCTCTATTTGTTCTTGTGCTTCTGCTCCAGTATTGTCAGTCTCAGTAGTTATTTGAACTATTGATTTCTGTGGTGTAGGGGTGGTTTCAATTTCTTTAGCCTTTGGCTCAGATGTTCCTTCATTAGTCTTTTTCTCTTTTGGAGCAATCAATCCAAATATTTGCTTCCAAATCATAGTACTCTTCTGTACTATACCTTCAATATCATTTTTCAAAATACCATAACCTCTCTGTTTAGGTATGAATTTATGCTTATATTCTTCAACAAATTTTTCTCTTTGTTTCTTAGTTAGCTTAGGAATGACTTGAGCTAATGTGCCTTCTCTTATCTGTCTCTTAGTTGTGAGTGCAAATTCCCATTTGCCAGATAGAAACCCATATAACTCACTCGACACATTGTTTCCTATCTCTATAGGAGTTAACTTGAAATTACATATCATATCTAGAAGAGCTTCCTGAACCTTATGTTTATCTTCTACCTTCAATTTTTCATAATTGATAAACTTAAAACTAGATAACCCTGCAGAATTTCTCAAATTCTCACATACCTCATTAATATATGTGGGTCTCTTGAATGGTGTTGTTGGTATGTTTCTGGGCTCATCAGTTTCAGTCTTGTCTTCATCACTTTCTAGATCCAAATGTAGTTTCCTTCTTGGTCTCTTAACTTGTAGGCTCGGCACAGCCTTTGTTGCAAATTTTGTCTTCGATCCAGAACTACTCTATCCAACCTTCTTTATATAAAATTTTGTTTTCTCTATTGGTGATGTGGTAGCAGATGCCCTTGTCCTTGGACAATTTTCAATGGGAGGGGTAACTCTAGGTTTTTCTTTACTTGGCTTGGTTACCTTGGCTATTGCTAGTTTCTTTCCTTTTTCCTTAACAATAATCTCTTCTTCATATTCACTAACCTCTACTTCTTTTTCTTCAGATACATCTTCTCCTTGTCTAGTATATATGTCTAGAGGTGCATCCTCTAGCTCCTCACCACTCAACAATACAACCATCTTTTTCAGGTTTTTCACAACATTTTTCCTGTTTCTCTCCATGGTTCGGGCCTTAAGATTCATGGATATCTTTGCCTTAGATTCATCATAATTTTTGAATCTCTTTTCTTTTGTATCAATCTCCTCTGCTAGGAATTCTGTGATAGCTATTGATGTTTCATCAATGTTAACTTCATAGGGAAATGGCTCCAGCCATGATACCCTAGGTGTCATAGCCTGAATGTGAGTGTAATCTATATCAACTACAAAACATATCTCTTCATAGTGCTTTTCCACAAGTGAACTAGGAATTATAGTCCTCAACCTCATTCTCTTTTTGAATTCCACAAAGTAGTTTCCCATAATAGTATTGAAATTATTACCTAATTCTTGAATACATTAACTAATCTATACAGTAATAGGTCTATCCTTCTTCCAAACAATATTTCCTAGTGTAGGAAATGACTTCTTACATAGAAGAATATACAAACTAGCAAAGAGACAAACTTACATGATGAGATTTTAGCTTTCCTGATCAATAGTAAGTTCTCAGCTAGTTGTGTCAATTGTAGCTTGGCAAGGTCGTAGGTGTGATTCTTCTTGACTATCTTCCATGCTTGGTCCACGGCTGTGTAGGGTACACTACCCAGTCAGCTCGACTGATAGAACTTGTGTGCAATAACTCTCACTCCAAAGTCAAGTTCTAAATCTTCAATTGTAGAGATAGTCATACCTCTGTTATTCTAGATAGCTCTAGTGTTAGCTGCTATCTCTTGTTTACTTTGATCTCTCATTGTTTGTTTACCACTGATAATAGGATATCTAGTTACTCGATGAATAATATATTTTGTGATCCTAACTGGTCCATTGTCTAGCCACATATTCATATTATGAACTTCGCTAAGAACAACCTTGATCCATTCATCCTTGAAGTCTGGTAGAAAATCTAGGGCATGAGTTAACCCCTTGTCAGCTAAATGCTTGAATTCATCTTTCAGAATTCCATTTTTGCATAACTTGTTGTAGGATTTCGTCAATTCATTGTCACCTACTTCACCAATCTTAACCATGTAACAGGATCTAGCATCGTGGATCATAGGTACCTTTGGTGGGATTGATGAGAGGGCTCCATTCAGATCACTTAAAATTGCACTTTCAGGAATGGATCAAAAGTTTGGTGGTGCACATGCATCACTTTTTACTAGCTTAATTTGTTTTAGCTCCTCCATTCCTTTGACTGGTGCGGAAGAACTTGTAGCCATAATCTCTAAAATTAGGGTTCAAGAATGAAGAACAGGGTACCTCGGCAAGTAACACTTTGCACTATTCAACTTAGGGTTACCAATGACATGCTGATAATATTTTCATAACAAACTTTACTAAGATCAATTTTGCAACTTCTTTGTTCACTCTATGAATGCTGAAAATCACAAGGTAAAATAAAGAATAGACCGTTCATCCTTATATAGACTCGAAAGGTCAAGATAGGTAGGCAATAAATATTCTACCCATTAGGTTAGTACAAGCCAGCTATCATTGGTCGATTAACACAACTTGCATACCACTCAGCTTACCATACTTGGTCATCACACAACTTACTCGACCAACCAACTCGGCACCTATAGTGCAAATAACTCTTCTCAGCACTTGTCACAGACATGTCCTAGCACATCTTAACATATGCAGATATGGACTTTGGCACATTTACATATTAGGAACTGATGTAAGATTTAAAATTTAAATGTAGTTCCTTACATACCACTATTGCTCAGTCAGAGATGGTGTGATCACCTAATCCATTGGATTGGGTGACCTTGACTTTATTGAATTCACTATTGCTCGGCTCTATTTTCCTTACCGATGTCTAGCTCATCTGTGCTCTTATTTCTTCAACAGTAGGAGCAGGAAATCTTGTTCTACACTCTCTCTTAGTGTGACCTATCTTTAAACAACTAAAATAGACAAAGCTTCCATTCATCCAACTCTTAGATTTCCCTCTGAAATGTGTCTTTAAGAAATCTTCAGGTGCATGTCCATATTCTTCACAGTAATGACAACTCTACCTTGTATTATAATCCCAGTTGTAAGTTTTTCCTTTCTTAGATTCTTTTGTTTGTGTCTTTGATGTCCATTACTGTTTAGCATAAGATCTACAGTCTTGTTCTTTATGACCATGTTTCTGACACTTGTAACAATAACCATTAAATCTTGGTTTGGGAGGTGCATCACTTGCTTTAGCCACACATTCATGTGATTTATGTCCAAATTTCTTGCAATTAAAATATTAACCATTGAAATTAGGTTTAGGATTGGACTTACATTTCTTGCTTTGGAAATTTTTTTCTATATGGCTTGGTTTTCCACAGTGGTGGAAAATAGGCTTGTTGTGCATTGTCTTTGCAATCCTCCTTTCACCATTCTTAGATGATTATCCTTTCTCAACAGATGTCTTTGGTTTAGTGTGACCTAATCCATAAGAATCCTTTGGCCTCCTTGATGCTTCCATCAGATTCTCAAAATGAGTCAAAGCTTCATTAGGTTTATTCAACCTTTCATTCAGTTCTATCTCAGATCTCAAGTCACGTTTCAATTGATTGTTCTTAGATCTCAGATTCATCATTTCCATATCTTTCCTACTAATCTCCTAATTTTCAATTAGCAGTTGTTTTTCCATGTCAACCTGATTGATTGTCATCATTTGCACATCATGTGTCCTTTCATCAAGTCTGACAGTTATCACTCTTTTATCTTCTTCTACCATAGCTTTGTCATCTTCAGCTTTGTTCTTTTATTCCACTACTTCACATAGTCTTATTGTCTGCATTTATTGTTCTCTTTTCAAGTTTCTGAATTCTTCACACAGTGTATTGTTCTTTTCCAGTAGATCTACAATTGTTGCATCGCTCTTGGTAGAATCTCCATTCTAAAATAGATTTACACTGTCATCTTCCTGGTAATGAGTATCATTCATTTGTTTGGCCAAATCTTTCCTAGCTGTCAATGATTTCTTCAATACTATCTCAAGCTGATGTAATGCTAGCTGAATCTCAATCTTTTGATTCTCAATGACTTTACCCAACTTGTAAACCTCCATCTCAAGATCTATACTCACAAGTTGATTAAAATCTTTTTGTTGGTGAACTGTGCTTTGATACCAATTGTTGGAAGTACAATAATGGGAAAGCAAGATACTAAGAGGGGGGGGTGAATCAGATCTTAAAACTTAACCACTTAAAACAAATTAATCCACATTCATACATATATGAATTCAACCTAACATCAGATAGCATCAACAACATGCAATGTATAGCTCACAACACAAAAATTTGGTAACCCAGAAACCCAAATAGGTAAAACTGGGGTGGGGATGACACCCACAAAATATTCACTACTGTAGCAATAAAGTGTGCCTGTTAGGTCTACAAGAGTTTGATTACAACATGCAATCTACCTGGTTAAAGGTCTATTTAGTTAAGAACTAAAGATCATTACAATCTACCTTGTTAAAGGATTTCAACTTACAGTAAAGTAAGTACTCGACTAAGAGATTTAAAATGGTCTGCTAGAACTACTCTGTTAAGAGATTTCACCTGATACACCTGTTAGAATGTTTCAAGTAGTGATCCTTTGTTATGCACTCAGATGCTGATAATGGATCTGCTATTTCCAATACCTTTTGTGATCTCACAATATGATATGTCTTTACTCTGCTTTTCACTGCTCTGTCATTCTGCTTGATCTAGGCTTCTTCTCAAAATGACTTACTGTTCATCTCTCAAGAATAATAACCCTTCTCTTCCAAACTGTATATCTCTCACACTTTTTTTCTAGGGTTAGAAGCAATCTTATATGTCTTTTAAGATTTGGCAATGAGATCTAGATCAACGATCAAGATCTATAATTTATGCTTCTAATGCATTCTGATTTCCTGATTGGCTCCATGCCATTCATAGTATAAAATAATTAAATGCATAATTAACTCATTAGAAAAATATTAAATGCATACAAATGTCAGCCCAAATTTCATACAAGTTGGCCTAAACCTTTTACATCAAAGTTTGAATCAATCCTGACATGCATGCAAAAACTGTTCTTCTCGGCACTTAACATATCTGTTGCTCGACACTTAATATTCTACTCAGCTCGGCATGATGTAACTCGGTAACCTAAAACTTGCTCAAAAATGTTTCTCTACCTTGAATGTTTAGCTCAGCCACAGTGATAACCAACTAAAATTGCCTAAGTAAATGACTAAGTATAGGTCACTAATCATCAACAAAACTTAGGGATTAACAACAATCACTCTCACAACTCTCTGCTTCTCTTCTCAGCCTTCTCTGCTAGATCACGTCAATCAGTTAATTAACCATGAAATCCTCTTGCATAAAATTTTCACATTACTTCTCATATCTGAATAACCCATTAAGGTTATCTTATACCTCTTCATCTAGGTAAAATAAATCTTTATCGCTTAATAAGGATCGTAGATCTTGGGTTAGGTCAGATCCAATAGATCTTTACATCTTTACATTTAATTTACTTCTGCAAAGCAATCACTAATTAAATCTTTGATCCATTCATTAATTATGGTTCCCCATGCATTTAAATGGTGTGGACCAATCATGCTTATCCTTAATTAACTTTACATATCCCAATAAAATCAACTATGTCGGTCAGAGATCTCAAATCTCAACAATTACCAAAATACTACTGCTCAACCAACACTGTGTTCTTTCGCTCAGTCATCAATGGTTTCCTTAGAAATTTACTAGCGCTCGTTCATCACAAACTTTGCTCAGCATAAACTATTCTCAGTAAATTGTCATCAAAAGATAAACAACACATTACTTTGCCAATGTGCCAACTGATCAAGTACCCTTGTGATTTCCCATAACTCAACCATTTCACTTGGTCTTCTTGTTACACTTGCCTTCAAATCTTCTTCATCAATCAATAGATATGGTACCCAAATAGATAGCAATAGTCTCACCAGTTAAGGTTTGACATCAATGAAAAAACAACAATTTTTCCCATTGTAGCTTTCCAACAATCTCCCTCTTTGACATTGATGGCAACACTAAATAATAAAACAAAACATAGTTACCATACAATCCAAAAAGTCTACCTGTGTTCCTTGATATGAACAAATCTTCATTAATGTATTTAGCTTCATTTTGATTCTCATCTTGTAAAACATTTCTCCCTCTATGTCTGTAATCACACTGAAATCTTTCTATCTCTATTCATCTATAGACTCCCTCTTTCAGTAAACTCTCCCTTTATCTCTAAGTATAGTAAACTCTCCCTTTTTCAGTAAACTCTCCCTCTTTGAAAATATTGCCAAAGATGTTGACATCTTCATCATGCAGATTGTTTTGTTCTAAGATCTGTATCATGCTATTCCTATCATCTTTCTTATGACTGATCCTCTTTTCTTTTTTTCACAGGTTTAGGAAGCATCCTAAAGTGTGACTGCATGTGCATCAACGTGTCAAATATTATGAATATAACATTTGATGCAACAATACCATTCTAAACTAATTATCCTCAGTTAGGGGAATCACCCCTAATTTGCCTCATAGATACTCATGAGCATTATTGGGTAGTGCCTTTATAAATATGTCTGCTAGCTGTTCCTTAGTATTCACATATTCCAGTTTCACTTCCTTCTTCTGAAATAGCTCCCTCAAGTAATGATACTTGATAGCTATATGCTTTGTTTTAGAGTGCATCATAGGGTTCTTAGAAATATTAATGGCACTCATGTTATCACAATATATGACAACTAGTTCTATGATCTCCTCTTTCATACCTTTCAGTAGTATCTTCAAATACACAATATTAGAAAAATTAAATGTTGCTGCCACAAACTTGGCTTCAGTTGTAGATTGTGAGGTGCAATTCTATTTCTTTATTGTCCATGAAACCAATCTTTTTTCTAAAAGAAATTCTCCACCTGTGGTGCTTTTTCTATCATCCAAATTTCCAGCCCAATCAGAATCAATATAGACTTTGAGTTCAAACTTTTCATTCTTTTTGTAATACAGATCATATTCATCTGTTCCTTTGAAATATATTAGAATTATTTTTACTACCATCATATGAGTTTCCTTGGGATTGGAAGAAAATCTTCCAACAATACCAACAGCCAGTGAAATATCAGGTTTGTTGTGTACAACATATTACAGCTTTCCAATCATTAACCTGTAAAGGGTTTGATTCACTTCTTTTGTATCATCATTTTTGTTTACTTCTGTCCAGTAGCCATGGGTGTACTCACTAGTTTTGAATCTTCCATTCCAAAAGTTTTTAGTATCTCCTTGACATATTTTGATTGATTAATATAGATACCATTCATCATTTTATATATTTGTAAGCCAACAAATTTTTTTATCTCACCAAACATAGACATCTCAAATTCAATTTGCATCTCCTTTGCAAATGCTTGGCATAACACATCTTGTCCACTAAATATAATGTCATCAGCAAAAATTTCAGCAAATAAAGTACCTTTTCTTTGCTTTGTCTTCAAATACAGATTGTTATTGTCATTGGTTCTTGCAAATCCAATCTTTATCAAATAATTGTGAAATCTCTCATACCATGCTCTAGGTGCTTGCTTCAGTCCATATAGTTCCTTATGTAGTCTGCAAACCATGTTCTTCTTGCTTGGGTCAACAAATCCATCATCTTGTTCAATGTATACTTCTTCTTCTAATATCTCATTTAGAAATGTTGAATTTACATCCATTTGATAAACTTTAAAACCTTTGTAGGCTGCATATGCAAGTAAGGTTCTTACTCCTTCCAATCTTGCAACTGGGGAAAATGTTTCTCCATAATCAATTCCTTCCTCTTGTACATGACCCTTGCATACCAGTCTAGATTTTTTTCTTGTTACCTCTCCATGTTCATTCAACTTATTTCTGATACCCACTTAGTTCCAATTACATTTTTTTTCATTCGGCCTAGGTACAAGTGTCCAAGTCTTATTATTCTCAATCTGTTCAATTTCTTCATTCGTGGCTTGTATCCAATATTCATTTTCTAAAGAATCTTTTACTGTTTTAGGCTCAAAATCACATAACAAGTATGTACCGTCTCTCAACTTACTTCTTGTCATAGCTATATAATTCTTTGATCCTATGATTTGATCAGGTTTATGGTGCCTCCTTACATAATTTTCTAGAGTAGGTTCTTTTTCTGCTTCAGATTGATCATTCATGTTCAATTAAGGTTGATTCTGTGACTCGACATCTCCATCAGATAGCTTGGTAATTAACTCCTGTTGCTCGGTAACCTCATTCTGTGACTCAGCAGGTTCTAGTTGTTGCTCGACAACCTCTTTCTCAGGTTCAAGTAATTCATTAGAATCTTCCTCATCCAGATAGACAAATGATTTGTAACTTTCAGGTTCTTGTGTGCTTTCAGCTTCATTTCTTTCTGCATATTCATCAATTCTAACATTTGCACTTTCCACAATTTTGTTAGTGTTAGAATTCAAACACTTGTATGCTTTACGTTTAGTTGAATAACTAGGAAATATACCTTCCTCACCTTTAGCATCAAGTTTTCCATTTCAGTTATCCTTAAATATGAAACATTTATTTCCAAAAACTTTAAAATAGCGTATATTAGGTGCTTACCCACACCATAGCTTATAAGGTGTAGCATTAGTTCCTTTCTTGACTTGTACTCTATTCAGGTTAGAGACTGTTATACTTACAACTTCTCTCCAATATTTTTGTGCAACAATTTTCTCCATCATTAGTGTTTTGGTAAAATCCATGATAGATTTGTTTCTTCTCTCAGCAATACCATTCTGTGGTGGTGTCCTAGGTGTGAAAATCTTTCTTTTTATCCCTCGGTCATTGCACAACCTGTTAAACTCATTAGAAATAAACTCACCTCGTCTGTCAGATCTTAAACATTTCAGGCTTTTACCTGTCTCCTTTTCAAAATTTTCCAAGTACCACTTAAACAACTGGAATGCATTAGATTTTTCTTTAAGAAACATAACAGTCATCATTCTTGAGTAATCATCAACAAATAGAATAAAGTATCTATCTCCACAGTAACTTTTCTCACCAATAGGTCCACAAAGGTCATTATGAACCAATTCTAGAATTTCCTTAGAAATATGAGTCTTGCTTTTGAAACTAGATTTAGTCATTTTTCCTAATTGACATTGCTTACAAATTGTATTTTCAGGTTTCTTTAACTTAGGTAGCCCTCTAACCTTTTTCAATTTTTTCTTATGCTTACCAAGTTATCAAATTTTACATGACACAACATTTTATGCCATAACCAAACATCATTATATTGTGCAAAAAAGAATGTCTCATTAGATAAGTCCAGATAGAACAAGTTACCTTTTGTTTGTTCTCCACTTCCAACTAGTTTTCCAGTAGCATCATAGATTTTTGCCTTCTTGTGATGGAATTAAACTATGCAACCAGAAGTATTCAGCTATGCAACACTCAATAAATTATAGTTAAGATCATCAACCCAATATACATTGTCACATCTGATCTTGTTAGTCAAGTTAATTGATCCTTTCCCTTTAACAAGACATGGTGCATCATTACCAAATTTAACATAACCACCTTTACATTGATCTAAGGTTTCAAATTTATCTTTATCACCATTCATGTGATGTGAACAACCACTGTCAATAATCCAATGATCACCTTTACTCATATAAGAAATTAGTGCAGTTTTCTTATCATCATTAGAATCATCTTTCATAGCAACATACACAACTTCTATATCATTTTCATCAGAATTGTCAAATTCACTGTCAGAATCTTCTTCGGCTATATAATAAGATTTCTTACCTTTATCTTTGTAATCTTTATACTTTCTAAAGTCTCAGTCATCCTTTCTGTCTTTGTACTTTCTATCTCTTCTTTCATCTTTGTCATTCTTATCGGGACATCTTGCAGCAATATGACCAACTTTGTTACATGAAAAACAAATGATAGGAAGTTTACCTTTGAATTTTCCTTTTCCTCTAGATAGTCTTCTTTCCATGAGTGCCTCAAGTTCTTCTAGATCATCATCTATAGTGTCACTATAACTGTTCACACATTTCTTTCCTTTCTTTGATTTGTTAAGGACCATCTGGGACTTGAATGTAGATTCAATAGCTTGTGGAGTGTAGTTATCAAAATTTGACATCTCAAATGTAGTAAGTCTGTCTACTAGACCTTCCAAAGTCAAATTATTATTAGGAGTACATCTTAACTCTTGAATTGCAGAGACTCTAATAGCATATACAAGAAGTGTTCTCAGTACCTTTCTTATAATGGTGTTATCATCAATGGTTCCCTTAGCTCCTCTAATAGAATTTACAACTTCCTTTATCCTACCATAATATTGAACTATATTTTCCCCTTCTTGCATTTTCATTTCATCAAACTTACCTCTTAAAATTTCAGATTTGGCTCTCATCACATTTGTATCTCCTCCATAGATGGTTTCTAGGACATCCCACATCCTCTTTGCATTTGTACAGTTATTTATGTCTTCAAACTCATGATAGTTCAGAGATGATGCAATCTCCAACATTGCTTGATTGTGTTCCTTCTTTTCTCTTAACTGTGCAGCTATTAAAGGTGTAGTGGGGGGCTACATAATCATGTTCAACATAGTGCTTAGAAAAATCACCAATACCAACTAGATGCAATTTCATCAAACACTATCATAGAGGGAGATTATCTTTGTTCAACTTTGGTACCTCATTTTTATACATCTTGATCTTTTGCTCCAAGTACCTTCAAACTATTTTCAAGAGACCAAATCTCCGATACCAATTGTTAGAATGAATTCAAAATAATTGAGAGGGGGGGGGGGGGGGAATCAGTTATCCTCAATTNGAATGAATTCAAAATAATTGAGAGGGGGGGGGGGGGTGAATCAGTTATCCTCAATTATATATGTACCAATTTAAAATTTATACCACTTTGAACAACTCAGATCTTCTCGGCAGAAATAGCATAAATCAACAACATGCATATGCAGTTTACTGTTCAAATGTAATCAGCTTGTAGAAACTTAACAGTAAAACACAACATAAGCATTCACACAATTTGACACTAGTATTTAACATGGAAACCCAATTTGGAAAAAACCACCAGTAACATGCTACCAAATTTTCACTCTTCTGAAGTGAGCTCTGTTAGGAGCCAACCCTGTTAAAGGTTACAAAACACATTGTTAAATGTGACCTAGTTAAAGGATTTAATCACCTTGTCAGGAGTGGCCTTGTTAAAGGAATTATAACATTCCAATTGAATGTCACTTTTCTCAAAGGATTTATACAATGACTGTTAGGTCAACGTGGTTAAAGGATTTCAACTGATACAATGGTTAAAAAGTAATCAGCAGGTGTGATCTGATACATACAACTTACTTTGCAAATCCATATCCAATTTAGCTCTAATGCTAATTCACTGAGTGGCCTTCATTCTCTAATCTTTAGATCTTCTTGGAAATCCATCAAGCAATCAATCTCGCAGCTCTCTAGTTCTCTTCTCAGCCTTCTTTGCTAGATCATGCCAATTAGTCAATTAACCATGCAATCCTCTTGCATACACTTTTCACATTACTTCTCATATCTGAATAACCCCTTAAGGTTATCTTATACCTCTTCATCTAGGTAAAATAAATCTTTTCCACTTAATCAAGATCGTAGATCTTAGGTTAGTTCAGATCTAACGGATCTTTCCATATTTGCATTTAATTTACTTCTCCAAAGAAATCACTAATTAAATCTTTGATCCATGCATTAATTATGTTTACCCGTGCATTTAAATAGTATGGACGAATCGTGCTTATCCTTAATTAAATTTATATATCCCAATAAAATCAACTATGTCAGACAGAGATCTCAAATATCAACAATTACCAAAATACTACTACTCGGCCAACACTGTGTTCTTCCACTCAGTCATCACTAGTTTCCTCAGCAATTTACTGGCACTCAGTCATCACAAAATTTTCTCGGCATAAAATGTTCTCAGTAATCTGTCATCAAAAGATAAACAACACATTACTTTTCCAATGTGCCAACTTATCAAGTACCCTTGTGATTTCCCATAACTCAACCATTTAACTTGGTCTTCTTGTTATACTTGCCTTCAAATCTTCTTCATCAATCAATAGATATGGTACCCAAACAGATAGCAATAGTCTCACCAATTAAGGTTTGACATCAATGACAAAACAACAATTGTTCCCATTGTAGCTTTCCAATAGATGAAACCAAGAACATCCCAAGAAATCTATGATGATAACTTTGTTAAAGTCAACATACCATTAGAGGATGAAAAAAAAGAACAAACCATTCTGGATTGGCTATATAAGGATCCTAAAAATAATGAGATAAAACTATATGAAATATCCCCAGAAAAATATGGAGTGGGGTATGAGTTGGCTCAAAAAATGGGTTATTTAGGCAAAGGACCCATTGGATGTAATCAGAATGGACTCCATAAACTAATATATGTTGAATTGAGATGACCTAGGGACACAATTGGTCTAGGGTTCTTATAAAGGAAATCACAAAGGACCAAGAATCATATAGATAAAGGAATGAAACATCAGGTTCATCTAGATGAAGAAGCACAAAACACAAAAGAACAAAACACTGACACACCCACTTGCAAGTGGGATGATTCTGATGAGGAAGATGTGTATCCTTCTCCTATTCCTCCCAATATCTTGGCTCTTCTCTTTAATGAAGAAACACCACAGGTCAATGCTATTGAAGAGTGTGTTTTAGATGAATCTCTAATGGCTTCTGATCAGTCAAAGACCACTACATCTAAACAAGATATATATAGAGGAAATGGGAATCTAACCATAGAATATTTTTTAGATATAAATCATCCAAACTTGGGACAACGAGTGGACTCAAGATAAGGAGCTAGATATTGTACAGTAGTACATAACTCCGTTTGAGCTAGGTGAAGGTTTAGGTTCTAGGTCTGATGAGTTAGATCCTCTAATCACTGACATGGGTTTTGACGATGTTGTTAGGGCTCTTACTGATTTAAATGCATTTATACAGGGTACTAATTTAGGTCTCTATGTGACAGCCCAGGTTTATGATGAACATACCATGAATAACCTCAAACCTATGAATTCATTACCCCTCCTACATCTTGAACTCATTGATTGGGGTTCTCAAACAAAACCCATAAACATCCCTATATTTCCCAATGAGTATGTGCTATCATGCTACCTAAACACTGTTGAACCTATCATTTCTTCCACCAGTGAACCTAGAATGAATATGATTGAAACAGATATCAAGTACCTTAGTCATAAAATCAAAATGAAAAAGAAAAAGAGTTCTGAATGAAAAAATGACATTGTGGCGGTTTTAGAACATAAAATAGTCAAAATAAAAGGTTCATCTAATGGTGAAAACCTCTTTGAGGCACCAAAGGATGGGGTACTTGATATCCTGCCAAGTCACTTCCAGCAGTGGTCATTAGTATTGACTGATCTGACGCAGCTTGTGAACATTGGAATAGAAGAACAACCACACATCATCCATGTGGCCTGATCTTTATCAACAACAAAGCTAAATTAATTCACTGACTTCTTTAAGGAGAAGAAAATCAACTTTGCATGGAGTTACTTAGACATGTCTGATTTGGATCCCAATTTGATCATGCATCATCTCTCTATCATACCAGGATTAAAACTAGTAAAATAGAAGCTTTGGAAAATGCATCCTTGTGTTTCTTTGTTGATTAAAGATGAACTGGAGAAGTTACTAAAATTTGGGTTCATTCATGCTATTGATTATGACAAGTGGATTTAAAACATTGTACCAGTATCCAAAGTAGATAAATCCATCCACGTTTGTATAGACTTTAGGGACCTAAACAAGTCTTGTCCATAGGATGAATTTTCTTTGCCAAACATTGATATAATTATGGACATGACAACTGGATATGAAATGTACTCCCTCATGGATGGATTCTCTAGATATAACCAGATTAATATTTCTCTAGAAGATCAAGAAAAGACAGCTTTCACATGTGCTTGGGGCACCTTCTATTGGAACGTTACGACATTCAGACTAAAAAATGCAAGAGCCACCTATCAAAGAGTTGTCACCACAATCTTTCACAACATGATACACAAAAATATGGAAGATTATGTGGATGAAACACTTGTTAAAAATATGGAAAGATCAACACACTTACACGACCTAGGTAAAATCCTTGATAGAATGGAGCAGTTCAAGCTTCGACTAAACCCAAAAAAGTGTGCATTTGGTGTGACCTCTGGAAAGTTCTTAGGTTAATACATTGTTTCAACAAAAGGTATTAAAGTACATCCTACAAAGGTGCAAGAAATCCTTGAGATTCCACCACCTAAAAATATTAGTCAGATGAGGACACTTTAAGGAAGAATTCAGTCCACTAGGAGATTTATCTCACAGTTAGCAGACAAATCCCAACCATTCAGGAAAAGTCTACGTAAGGGAGTCACATATGAATGTGATGAAGAATGAAAAAATAAATTTGATCAAATCAAATCATACCTGGCTAACCCACCGGTATTTATGCCTCCTACACCAGGAAAATAATTAATCTTATATATATCTACCATGACAACATCACTGGGGGAACTTCTGGCACAAGAGGATGACAAAAAGAAAGAGCTAGCCATATACTACATCAGTAGAAAAATGGTCTCTTATGAGATGAAATATTCCATGATAGAAAAATCTTGTCTTGCAGTTGTATTTTCATCTCAAAAACTGAGATATTATATGTTAGCACATTCCACAAAACTTTCAAAGATTGATCCACTGAAATATCTTTTGAGTAAAGCAACTTTGACTGGAAGACTAGCTAAATGGGTCATGCTCCTCAGTGAGTTTGACATTGAATACATTAACCACAAAGAAATAAAGGGAAAATCCATTGCAGATTGATTGGATGACACTCCATTACAAGATAATCTCCCAATCAATGTTGAATTTCCAGACGGTTCCATTTTGCACATCACACACAGGTCATGGAAAATGTTCTTCGATGGATCTTTTACACAACTAGGATCAGGTACAGGTATCTTTTTCATAAAACCTCAAAGCTGTTCTATACCAGATGTGTACAATCTATTTTTCCCTCATACAAATAACATTATTGAATATGAAGCCTTGGTTAATGGAATCAAAATGGCAATTGAATGAAACATATCAGAGTTACACATCTATGGGGACTCCTAGCTTGTCATTAACCAAACCAATGACATCTATCAGACTAAGGATCATAAAATCATTCCTTATAAGAGAATGGTTAATTAATTTAAGAATTACTTTACATACATCACATTTTAGCAAGTCCCGATGACACAAAACAAAGTAGCTGATGTCATGGCTACATTAGCGTCCTCACAACTACAAGAGGAAGATTTACACTATGAGTTCCTAGTGGAAGAACTTCATTTCCCTACCTAAATTTCCTCAGACACTCCCACATGGCCTATTCTATCATAGGATAGGAGTCTTCCTGATACAAACATGTCTACGCCTACCTCCGCCATCAAGTCATCTCTAATGCGCTTACCCATAATGAATGCAGACACCTTATCTGAAATGCCTCATGCTATGTTCTCATAGTTGATGATCTTTATAGACAAGGACTAGATGGTAATTTTCTTAGGTGTCTAGAAAAGGAGGACTATAAATGTGCATTAGCTGAGGTCCATGATGGTATTTTTGGTTCTCACTCTAATGGTCTGACTCTGGCCCAAAAAATTCTAAGAGAGGGGTACTACTGGCCAGATATCGAAAAAGAGGTAGTAAGATATGCAAAGACATGTAAGAAATGCCAATTGCATGGTAATCTTATTCATTCTCCAGTAAGGGAATTGATTCCCTTTATCACACACTGGCCTTTCCAATAGTGGGAATTCAACCTCATCGGTCAGATACACCCACCTTATTCCAATGGGCACAAATTCATTATCACTGCCACTGAGTATTTCACAAAGTGGGTAGAGGCAGTCCCACTAATCAAACCTATAGGAAAGAAAGTGGCCCTATTTATTCTAAATCATATTATCTATAGATATGGCATTCCTTCATCCATTGTAACTGACAATGGAGGGTAGTTCAAAAATATGAATATCAAAGAACTTTATGAGAAGTTCAAGATCAAACAACACTACTTTTCCATTATTATCTATAGGGTAAGGGAAAGGTCGATGCCTCTAATAAATTTTTTCTAAAAATCTTGTACCGTACTATGAACAAATCTGGATAGGATTGGCATCTGCAGATCAATCCCGCACTATGGGCATATAGAATGAGTATCAGAATACCTACTAGGGAAATACCCTTTTCTCTTGTCTGTGGAGTAGAAGAAGTACTACCCATAGAAGTAGAACTCCCATCTCTAATGGTTTATTTACGAAGGCTTATCACAAATGAAGATCACAAAGTCTCAAGGCTACAAGAACTAGAACTACTAGATGAACGTTGGCAAGTGGCATTCGATCACCTCAGATCTTACTAGAAAATAATGTCTAGAGGTTATAATAAAAAGGTCAAAACAAGAAAACTTCAGGTGGTAGACCCAGTGTTGAGAGAAATCCCCCGTAACCAGTCACATAGAGAACAAAAGGGGAAATTTGAACCCAACTGGCTGGGTCCTTATATAATTAATACACCATTTGGCTCTGAAGCCTATTGACTCTCCACACCTGAAGGAGAACACCTCCAGGAGCCCATCAACACTCTCCATCTAAAGAAGTTCTACACCTAAAGCATTCTTGGTGATCAACACCATGTACATACTTATGATCCTAAAAAAAAGACTAAAAATTGGGAAAAGTCTTGAAAAATGATCATCTTGGTGAAAACCTAGTAAACAGGCACCTTGATGAATCAATCAAAAAAATTTAAAAAAAAAGAGAAAAATGGAAAAAATACAAAAAATATTGAAAAAGAAAAAAAGTGCCTTGGTGAAAACCTGGTAAACAAGCGCCATGGTAGAAAAAATAGAATCTCTTCCAAGTAGGTGAAAACCTAGTAAACAGGCACCTCTTGTACTTAGTGCTCCATCTATCAATGCTCAGTCTTGGAAATCATTTTCTTTAGTTTGTACATATCTTTCAGTCACTTTTGTGACACTTTGATTCTTCTGAGAACCCTCCTAGCTTGAAACTGATCCATAGTCATAGTTTGGGGGAAATCAAATCAGATTTGTCCTCGCAATTTGAGTCAAGTCAATCATCACAATCAGATTTTGTAACCATGGGGCATGGGTCCCCAATCAAATCACATCTTTGGATTACACTAGAGTCAATAATCTTGTCATTTCTGAAGGACAACTCGCTACTGGTGCAATAGGTGTTTGTCATCACCCTAATCAAAAGTCTTAACACTATCTTTGGATGCATCTATGTTTCTTAAAATACATTGGATACCACAAACGTAAACAAAAGATTGATAGAAATCAAACACATTGCTCACAAGCACAATGGTGTTTCTCAACACTTCATACATATACACATCTAAAAACTTTGAAACTGGCTGAAGTATGCTAAAATTTTATTTGTATGTTGTTTGTTATGATTGATTTTTCATTAATCTTTACTTTGTCTACTGCTTGTTGGTGTGGTCCCGATGATCCAAAAATGTCAAATAAATAGGGTGTATGTGGTAAGAGCTCCTGCATTAAGGTGAAAAAGCCTCACATCCCTCAATCTTGTTTATTTATACACCAAGGTGAGGTCAGAACTATCTCCTAACTGTTATTGGTCTGCTTGTTTATGCAAGATCGAACTCATGATTATCTTGGATTTGAATACCTTGATACTAGTGTAATCTTGCAACATCAACTAGAAATGACGTTCTCGTCATCTTGGCTTTTGTGCCTCGATGCTTATGTTAGTTTTCATATCTTATCCAATGAAATTCATATTCATTTTCTTATGGTCACAGTGGCACTAGTAAGGATTTATCAACTCTGATGTTCCAAAAATGCTCGATGATGAAAAATTTCAAAGCTAAAGGTTTTGTGACTACACCTTAGGTTGCATTCATGTTAGTCTTGCATTTGCATCTGCATGGTGTTGAAATCTGCATAATGTCGATATCTCTCCAATGTGAAGGATCTAAGGTTCTTATCGATCAATCTTCCTTTTTCCAAGTGATTAGTTGTGCATTGATTGATGTGAAAATGAAACCCCTCGCTAATTTGACTATCGTGATTCCATTTTTAGGATCTAAATTGAAATCTCAAATCATTTTACTTGTCATTTTTTATATTTGACTTTTTAAATCAACTGCAGCTGACTTCTTGCACAATCAGTCTCTCTAGACTCCAAACTAATGGAAATCTCTCAGAATTTCTTCTAATCAATCCACCTACCATAATTTTGGTCAAATCTAGTCAAACATGACCTCTCATAAAGTACATCTTTTGTCCTATCCACTTGGGACCTATTTCTAATCAGATCAACTTCTTCTTTCATCATGTTATTAATTGAATTGCTTCTCATCACTAGGGCACCTAGCCATATTTTTATTTCACTCTTGAGGGGGAAGGATCAGGACATCAACATTCCAGTGATCATATCCTTAATCAAAACCCCATCACTTGGGGCATCTCATCTTCATCACATCAAATGAAGTTGAGATCATCTTAAAATCAAAGGCAACCTGATCAACGCTCTTATACAATAATGAATACACTCGAAACCAGAAAAGATTATTCTTATACAAGCTATTCATTATTGAAACTAGATACATTGATCAAATTGGCTTCATCGCTTCAAATCAAGTCAATTTCCTTGCTAATCAAATCTCTTAGTGGTAATCAGTTTCATCGCTTCAAATCAAACTGGTTATTCATTCAAACCAATCAAAAGGTTTACGAGTTCTTGAGAGATGTCTAGTTTCATCATTTCAAATTAATCTAAGCATTCTATTTTATATCTTTTGATTGATCTTTGTCCAATCAAGTTTGAAGTCGGTCTTTTTCTTCAAAAGAATGGTTTCATCACTTCAAGTCAAACTATTCTGGGTCTTCTCGCTAATAGGCATTTGAATCAATGCGCTGATCGCACATCAATTCAAAGAGGGGCAAATGTAATGATCTAAAAGTGGTCACCTAAACCCTATACCCCTAATCTCAGTATCGTATCAAGAAACCCTAATCTTGATAATTCTAAGTCCTAAACCAAATAGGCAATTCATCAATTTTAAGCCAATCTGACCTAAATCCTAGGTCCTAATTAATCATCATACTTGATTAATTAATTAACTCCTAAAAATAAAATATATTGGCAAATAAACCTTAAGTTAATTATTTAATTGATATTTTAATATATTAGTTAAATAAAATTACTAAATTGTAAATATAATTCAAAATGGAATTAAATTAATTAATAAAAAAAAATGTGCATTTAAAATCAATTAAATCTTTAAAAATGCATATGATGTCATCAACTAATTTTTGAATTAAAATGTGCATTTAAAATCAATTAAATCTTTAAAAATGCATATGATGTCATCAACTCATTTTTGAATTAAAATGTGCAATTAAAATCTATTAAATCTTTAAAAATCCATATGATGTCATCAACTGATTTTTGAATTGGAAATAAATATGTTTTATTCAGTTGATCTATTACTATATTTTCTCATTTTGGAAACAAATCTGTTTTATTCAGTTAACTTAATCTTATCTATTTATCATTTTGGAAACAAAGTTTTTAACTGAAAATAAATTTGGAAGTTTCCAAAAAGACTGAATCTTTCAACCAATCAAATCGCTTGCACATGGATTGTGCTTCCTCAAATCGAATCTGAGCCAGTTATTTCCTCTAATCTTGACCGTTGATTTTGGGAGAGATTTTGTATAAAAGAGAGATTCATTTCCTTCACAAAGGATCCCTAGTTTTAGCTATCATTATTATATTATTTTTAGCATTCAAGCATTTTTCATTCTTAGTTTCAATTACTTAGATTTTTTAATTGTTTTTTGTTAGTTGCATGCAAACTTCACAATCTAGAGCACTTTCAATTTGGGATTTGAAAAGCAAAAAGATATTTCAATTTACGTATCATATAGAATAATCATTTCATTTAGCTTTCAAATCCTTTGATTAGGATCTAGTGTAGTCATTGTTTCTTGCAATGACCTGAGAGCAAGATTCAAACTCCTACCTACTAGAAGGAAATGAGCTAATTTTGGTTAGCCTTTGGCATTTTAGTCTTTTGATTTTGTCATTTTCTAACTAGCTAACCTCGTAATGGTTCATTGAAGTGTGTATTTGTAGCTGCATGTATCTGACACAATTTCACATGCAAAGATGTAAGCCCTTGTAAACAAGAAGATCAAACTCAAAAAATATTCCAAAACTAGGAACCATCTCAACCATCTCTTAAACTCAAATGGACAAGGAGATAAATCTGTAGAGTAGACCAAGAGTGGGGAGTGAGAATGAACCTCCAGGACACACCAAGTCACAATGAAACTTCTCTAAGAACAATCTCCTTTAGGTCCATAATAAACTGGCGTCCATTGATAGGTCTAGGATTCTTGGTCTTCTTGCTAAAACATCAAAAGAGAAATCATCTCAACAATGTTCTTGAAACCCAAGAGAATTTTAGCCTCACCCAAGCCTCTTAGTTTTCAAGAACACCTCCATGGTCAATCCACTAATGTACTCAATACTAAGAGAACTAACAAGACCAATACCAAAAATCCCACTACACATTTGCATTACTTGGGAACACAACATGAAAACTTGATCTCTACAAATCAAAATCTCATGCTCCAAATAACATAACTTGTCAAGAAAACATGTATCATGCTACCGATCTAATCTAGAATCAAGAGCCTACCATAGAACAATAGAAAAAAATTTCATATCACATGAAGGTAAACATCTCATGACAAAAAACTCCCACTATAGTCTGACACCGTACTATTCATGGTATCAAAAACAAAATCTAAAAAATGATATCAAACAATATCACACTAAACAATTAAAACTTGTAGCTGTAATTACCCCATAATCTACAAATGAGGGCCAAATTCAATATCTCCACATATAATGCACATATATCACTAGGAACCATAAAGATTATCTATAGATCCATCCTTGAGAGTCTTCTTAGGGTGTCCTCCTTAGTCAGTAGATAAACTTTACCCTCTCCAAGGCTTCTTTTTCACATACAACAAGAGATGCATTCACAGTTGATTTGCCTATAATATTTACCATTCTATAGACTCGCGCCCAAATCCAAAAAAATTAGAATCTTAGCGGGCTCTAGTCCCTTGCACCAGCAACTAGTTAAGTTTTTTTAGGGCCTCCAAAACCTGTCTCATCAACAAGCTCTACACTTTTTTAATGAAAAATCCTATGATTAGACTCCCAAAAGAACTTATTCATCACAACCTAGGAGGGATCAAACTTGGGTGATATTCATTTTCTTGAAATCCTAGATCTGTGATTGTACCTTAATTTCTTGCAAACATCCTCCAAGACTCTCCTAGATACAATCCTATCCAACTCCAACTTGAATGCTTTCCAATCAATCTTTTCATGCAAAGAACTCCCTCTTTATTTAATTCAAGAATTTCATACCATAGAGTCCATTCTTACAGGGATAGAGGCTCATGATATCAAGGAGGAAAATTATCAACAAAAACTCTTTCAACGTCAGGTTTCCATGTCCAATAGGACCTCTTGTATTTCCTGGAGACACCTTCTTGGGAACGGCCTATTTTACTTCAAATGTAATTTTAAAGTTCACATCCTTAAGACCTGCAAGGTGATCAGGAAAATGAAATGAAGCAATGACAACTACGTAGCTCAATGGCCTTCAATATTTCATGATTTTACTCATGGAAACAAGAACACCTATCCATTTCATTCATAGAAGACATCAAAACCTTAAAATTAAAAATGTTCTCAAACCCTTACAAAGATGGGTCTTTACATTTGCTACTAAGTCTAGCCATGACACTAGCCAAAAGAGTCAAATTTTCCAACTTCTCTACACAAGAAATCCTTTTCAAAACCC
The DNA here is from genome assembly GCA_018584345.1 of Thuja plicata. Classification (NCBI taxonomy): domain Eukaryota; kingdom Viridiplantae; phylum Streptophyta; class Pinopsida; order Cupressales; family Cupressaceae; genus Thuja; species Thuja plicata. The sequence goes on along the minus strand of MU224350.1, from coordinate 996,403 downwards.
TATTACCATTCAACACAAATTTTAAAACTCTGGCCAATATTATAACATTCATCTAGAGATGTGTGATTTCCTAATCACTAAGAGAGTGCCATAGCTGCACAAGCTTAAACATAGAATTGGTGACCTCAAATCCCAACACACCCATCAATCCTACCTTGCTCTTTTTAATTTTACCATTTTTAGCTCCTACTAGATTCTTCACCGTTGTCTTGAACATGTTTCTCACATGGCTTCTTAGGCGGTTAAGCCATTTTCAAATCCTCTTGGTAGTGATTCACAAACTACCTTTCTTACTTTCAAATAGAATCCTGATGGTCACTCCTCAAAGACTATAAGGGAAGATGCTACTTCATCACGTTCCCTCACCATCCACAAATTATCCAATTACCTACAACTTGGTGTCTCTGTAATCTTCTGCTAAGAACAATATATTATGTATGCTAATAGAACCAGATGTAATGACCTTGGACAACAATTTCATCTTCTGTAGAATGCTACCCTACCATTTTCCTCTCCTGTGCAACCTTATTTTCAACGAGCTTCTTCTCGGCTTGGCCTCACTATTGTCATCCCTTCTCTCCTAGGATCTTATATTCTTTGATAAACCTGATCTTATATGCTCTGATATCAATTGTGAAGAAATACGAAAAAATGAGAAACCACAAATTATACCCAAATAGAGACACAAATTTAATGTGGTTCACCAATTTGGCTACATCCATCAAAGAGAAGAGCATCAATGTTATTCAGTCATTGCAACTTAATCATGTCAATTTTTCCCCTCACATATATACAATAGTCTTCAAGAGAAGACGAAGGGACAAACAAAAGAAGATGAAATGAACACTCAAGGAAGAACGAATGAATAGTCAAACTTCACATTTATTGACAAGTAGGCTATGGAGCTTAGCTTTACTATGGTGATTACACATTCTTGATAGTTTATAAAGGATTTTCAATATTTCCATTTTATGTGTATCCAATAATGGCCATTATTCATACAACATGATCTCACTCTAACATTCTCTTTAAAATTTTCAAATGTTTGTCAAAGCATCCAATATGCATGTGACTTGCATCATCGCATAATCAAAGGGTAAAAGCATGAAGGTGTGTCACACTTTAGGATAACTTTGTTAGTTTGACCGAGTAAGTTACTACTGATAGGTTTTTGGCCCATTCCATTTCGGCCAAAGGCAGGAGGCTGTTAGTAATAACGAAGAGGGCGGGGGGGGGTGAATCAGTGGCGTCAAAAATTAATCCTTAAAACAATACTTTGAACTTATAACCAAAAATTATATCTCAAGTTATCTTCTGTCCTACAAGATGAATGCCATGAAATACTTATATCAATTTACTACTTGTCAAATTGCTTTGTTGAACCTTCTTCTGTATGTTTACTGATAAGCAGTCATCTATTTACACAAATACAGTAAATATGTAGAGTATACCAATCAATCCAGAATTAACTATGTAAGATATAAAATAGTAAAGAAATGAATCATACACACATAACACTGATTTTTAACGTGGAAACCCTATTAAGGGAAAAACCACTAGGAATGGTACCCCAAATTTTCACTCTTCTGAAGTGAGCCCTGTTAAGAGCTAACCCTGTTAAAGGTTACAAACACACTATTAGGTGTGACCTTGTTAGAGGATTTAGAAATAGTTTGTCAACTATTATTTGGCATCTAATTCTACCATCCTTGATCAAACACTCTTCGCCTGTCAATAGGTATCGGGCATATCCAATGCTACTTTTGTGATCAAATTTTTTGATACTCCTTGGGATGTATCTCAATTGAAAAAGAATTTTAAGTCTTGCTCAGTTAAGAGGCTTATATGCTTCAATGGTTAAATTGAAACACTAATGATCTATTCATACATACAACTCAATTGCATATTTTTAGATCTATTGTAGGTTGATTACTTCACTGATCAATATAATCAAATATATACCTTTGCTCCATAATTGTTCTGCTATGTGATGCTTGTCTCATTGTTCATTGGTGTCTACACAATCTAGCTCTTCTTGTAGCTTGTTGATCAAGACTGAAATGAAGAATTTATTCTCCTTCAGATTTTATTTAGCATCTTTCCTCTTCTCTTGTTCACCCCACACACACAATTCGTAATGAATTGAGTTTGTCTCTTATGGACATGATTTCCTCTTTTCTAGGCTTTCTTAATCTTAGCATGTTAAAAAACCTTTTCCAATAGATTTAAAGAAAATCTCTAGTCTGATCTCGTAGACATCTTCTTGCCAACTGGAAAAAGTAGCTTTAAATCAATTACTTAACTCCAAATTTATCTGGATGATTAAAATAATGATAAGTATTCGTTAATTCTATATTTAGCTTCTTGACAGCTAAGCATTTTGTCATTTTTTGAACTCTCTATTTTGTTGGTCAACACTTTAGTTAGTCATTGGTGATAACTGACTATTCCATCGGTGTGACTTCAGTTGTCATTAGGTTCTCCATCCTTGTCTTCTTTGTCGGGCAACACTGAAATTCTGTCTGTTGGGTTACTTTGTGTTTTTCTTGTTAGACAACACTGAAACTCTGCTTGTTGGTAATGCTATAAATTTCTTCATCGGGAAACACTATGACTTTGTTCTTTTACTCTGACCGTCAGATGCACTCTGTCAGTGTATGCAGTCACTTAGTGAATACTTGAATTTATATGCATTACTGATAGCATAGCCTTTGATTCATCGGTTCTTTGAAGTATTTGGTAGTATTAAAATGACCATACAGATTATATCAAGTTGACATCAATGACAATACAATACATTAACTGATTTAATGCCTTGCATGATCATCAACTTAACATATTCAAACATTCAATTGGGTACATGTCATGAATCTCTCCCTTTGGCATTGATGGCAACATACTACATTATCATACTATACTATTGCTAATACAATATGAAATATACAGTTTCATCAAGCTTTCCTAATGTAACTATTACAAATGTTTGGTTTTCGGTAATCTCAAATAGCTTTGATTTGATTCTTGCAGCTTTCTTCTATTTTCAATCCCTTTCCTGGATGGATGTAGAATCTTTTCTTTCTCTAGTGTGATGTGTTCTCCTTCTGTGTCAAACTCTCTCCCTTTGATTGTTCTCCTTTCTTTTGATGTTTTCCCTCTCTTTCTATTTTCTCTCCCTTTTTGGTTACTTCTCTTTCATGGATATGATCTCTTCCTGGGATGAATAATGGATAAACTCTCTCCCTTTATCATTTTGATAATGAGATATTTCTCTCCCTTTCACATTAATTCTAAACATCTTATCTTTTCAAACAAGCTTTTGACAATTATGTCAAGTGGATCCTTTCTATCCATAATATATTCCTTGAATTTCCTAATTCATCGGTAATACCTATGTTGCTCCGAGTAGATAAATACCTTGTTGTGTATAGATTTATCTTTGAAGTCCATTTCTCTGCTTGCATCAACATGAATGATATTATGATAATATGTAGGCTGCTGCAGCCTTTTTTTTAGCTTAATAACCAGTAGACAAGGGTCTGACCCCTAGTCTCTTTCTCAAGTACTCAAATGCATCCTTGGGCAGTGGCTTGGTGAAGATATCGGCGAATTGTTCCTTTGATTGCACATACTCAAGTATCACCTCCTTTGCCTAAACTTGTTCTCTCGAATAATGATACTTAATGGAAATATGCTTTATTTTAGCATGCATGATTGGATTCTTGGAAATGTTTATTGCACTTGTACTATCACAATAGATAATTACTGGTTCTAAAATTTTCATATACATACCTTCTAGTAACTGTTTGATCCATGCAATATTTGAGCATTTTGTAGCAGTAGCAACATACTTTGCCTCTGTAGTAGATTGAGAGATGCATCCTTGCTTCTTGCTGGTCCATGTGACAAGTCTGTAACCCATAAAATATACTCCTCCAACTGTGCTCTTCCGGTCATCAAGATTTCCAGCCCAATCAGTGTCATTAAAAACCTTAAGTTCAAATTTTCCTTCTCTTTTGTACCATAAGCCATATTCCTTGGTATTTTTTAGATATCTTAGCATTATTTTCACAACAGTCATGTGTGACTCTCTGGGATTAGCAGAGAATCTAGCAACTATCCCTACTACATGTGCAATATCTGGTTTGGTATGTACAACATACATGAGTTTTCCAATCATCGATCTGTACAAAGTCTGATTTACCTCTGATGACTTGTCCTCCTTTTCCAGCTTGCATCCAGTTTCCATCAGTGTTCCAACTGCTTTGGACTCTTCCATCTTGAGTATTTTTAGTACTTATTTGATGTACTTGGATTGTGTAATGAAAATTCCTTCATCTTGTTGCATGATCTGTAGACCAATAAAGAACTTGATCTCTCCAAACATAGACATCTCACATTCTTTTCTCATCTCATTTGCAAATGATTTTTATAACATATCATTGCCTCCAAATATGATGTCATCAACAAATATCTCAGCAATCAAAATTTTAACATCAATATCTTCCTTCAAGTAAAGATTACTGTTTTCACTAGTCCTTACAAATCCAATACTTATAAGATAGGAATGAAGTCTTTCATACCAGACTCAGGGTGCTTGTTTCAAATCATACAGGGCTTTGTGAAGTCTACATACCATGTCCCTTTTGTCTAGATCAACAAACCCTTCTGGTTGTTAGATGTATACCTCTTCTTCAAGTATTCCATTCAGGAATGTAGACTTAACATACATTTGATATACCTTGAATCCTTTATATGCAGCATAAGCAAGTAATATTCTTACTCCTTCTAGCCTAGAAATGGGTGCAAAGGTTTCTCCATAGTCAATTCCTTCTTCTTTTGCATAGCCCTTGCATACTAGTCTTACTTTATTTCTTGTGACTTCTCCATTCTCATTCAGCTTATTCCTAAATATCCATTTTGTATCGATGACATTCTTGTCATCTATTCTTGGTACAAGTCTCCATGTCTTGTTTTTCTCTATCTATTCAATCTCTTCATTCATAGAACTTATCCATTCATCATTATCTAGTGCAGCATTGATAGATTTTGGCTCATAATCACAAATAAGACATCTTGTATTCAAAGACTTACTTCTAGTTCTCATACCAACCCTTTGATCTCCTATGATCTAGTCTTATCGATGGTTCCTTTCGGCATATCTTACAAGTACAGGTATAACTATTTTTCTATCAGCTTGATCATCATTTTGTTCTCCATCAAGTTGTGCATCATCTTGAGCAATAATATGATCGCCGGTATTTGCAGCCTGATGCTCGGGTGCAATGATCTGTCTCTCAAGAGCTCTACATTGTTGGTAGGGTAGAGTGTTAGGTTCCTCATTATAAGTGAACTTATTGTAGTCGTTTGGATCTTTAGTGCTTTTCTTTTCATTCTTCTCTGCAAATTCATCTATCTTTACATTTGCACTTTCAACAATTTTGTTAGATGCTTTGTTTAGACATTTATAAGCCTTGCTCTTGGTAGAATACCATAGAATAATTCCTTCATCACTCTTGGAGTCAATTTTTCCATTTCTATCATCTTTTAAGATATAACATTGACTGCCAAAATTTTTCAAATAACTTACATTGGGTGTGTATCCATACCATAGCTCATAAGATGTCTTTCTTTAATTGTACTTTGTTCAATGTGTAAACAACAGTACTAACAACTTCCCTCCAAAATATTTGGGTGACGCCTTTCTCTATCATCAGTGTCCTTGCACAATCAACAATGGATTTGTTCCTTCTTTCAGCAATTCCATTCTGTTGTGGTGTTTTCGATGGAGAGACCTGTCTTTTGATTCCATGCTAATTACAAAAGTTAGTGAATTTATCTAAAATAAATTCCCCTCCTCTATCTGATCTTAATAATTTTAACTCCTTATCACTTTGCTTCTCAACCATTTTTTTGTACCATTTAAACATCTTACATGCTTATGATTTATCTTTTAGAAACATGACTGTCATCATTTTAGAGTAATCATCAAGAAAGAGAATAAAATATCTATCTCCATAATAACTCTTTGTCCTCATAGGTCCACATAAATCAGTATGGACTAATTCTAGAATTGCATCAGATGTATGGGTTTTGTAATGCCCCGCCAGGCAACATGAGAGGAAAAGAAATAAAATATCTATAAGATGCAAAGATATATATATATATATATATATATATATTGTTTAACTAGAATAATATTCATCATTGTACTTCATATCTCTAAAATAAAAAAAATACTTTTCTACAACTTGAATGCAAGATTTATTCAACTTAAGTCCTAATAGGCTCCCTAACGTCGCTACTACAACAACATTATCTAAACTATTAACATGCATAAGATATCCATTTAATTATGAGCTTAAGAGATGTACATTAATTTTAATGCACCAATGTAAATTTCCCTAACACATAAGTTAATCGGCTAACATCATCATTCCTTTTATCAAATGATGCCATTAGATCATATTGATTTTATAAATATCTATTATCCTTTGTACCACTTTCCTCTAAACATTTAGGTAAGAGATTAGTGTTAATAAGGTAGACATTATGATAGGTACTTCATTAACCCATAAACATGAACCAACCATTAAAATTACTATCAAGTTACTATCTTGTTTCATTATTTCATAGCTAATCATTATTAATAATTCCAATCACTAACCTATCATTTCTCAACAATTTCCTTTGATCCTTTCATCAAGAGAGAATACATTATTGTGGCTGTACATCATTAAATATAACTATATCTAAGATTATTTCCTTTATATATGAGCAACATAAGAGAATAGGAGAAATAACATAAATACTTTCTTTTAATGCTAATAACATGTCCAATATATCATATATTCTTTTCCCTTTCTTTTACCTAGGACTACCCATTCCCTAATACATTGCTTTGAATTCAGATTACATCAATACTTCAAGATTCTTTATAGGAGATTACAATTACATGAATAAAAATACATAAATATCTCTCAACATAATAAAATATCCAATAGGAAGTCTTCAACTGCAGATCTAGAAAGGAACATGTGCTAGGATCATCCAAAGAACCACGAACAATACCTCAATATAAATATTAATCACCCAACCACGTGAGACCAATAGGCCCACTCCCTCAAGCTAGGAGATAGAACCAAAGGCCCATACAAGAGGTAACAACTAGGACATTCCTAAGGTGGTGATAACTTTTCCCCAAATTCACAACACAAAAAGGAAAGACAAGAAGACCACCAGGACTACCAGAGGCATGATAAAAATTGGTAGGGACTCTAAGCTAAAAGCTAGGTGAGTGTCATCACATAGCCCTGACCCCTTGGGTTGTCCTGGTAATAGCCACTCCAGGCCCTGGCCCCCAAGTAGGCACATGCGGAATCAAATGGCTTTCATACAGACAAGTGCCATTCGATCATACCTACACATAGGTACCTTCTCCCACTCCCATCCATAGCCTTTACTAGTTCTAATCGCATGGGTAAGGCATACATTAATATTTTTAGTGTTTGAAACCATTCCCATAAGTTTAATTAAATTTTCACTTGTTAAATAACTCTTCAATCAGTTATCCTGGTTCTAGCCACTTAGGGCCCTGGCCCCGCACTGAGAGCCACTCACCTAGTGTACTTAGTTTCCCTAACCTACATAAAAGCATTATAATAACATAATAGATCCATAATCTAGTATACAATATTTCATATCAATATCATAACAACATTTGATTGAGTTTAGGAAAACATATGTTGTCCCTAGTCCACTAGACAACCCTAAACCCTAATATGACATTCAGAAAGTTCCAAATACATAAGAAGAAATCAAAGTGATATTATAAACATATTCAGAATACACATAGATCCAACCCAATAAATAAAAAACCTAATAGGCTCTGGTAACCATACAAAACCCTAAAACTTGGTAATGTTCTTAAACTGATATATTTCCAGAAAGGATTAAATGCAAAGAATAGCAATCATAGAACAATTTAAAATATCTACCAGAAAACAAATAATAAAGCCAATTAATTTAGTGGGGATTTAGGTAACATCATTATAGACTCTCAATTTAATTTTTGTGACAATTCAATGGTGGGAAAGAGAGTTATGACTTCTAGTTTAAAATAGAAAACTCTGGTATGGGTTCAGACCTGCCTTCACTAAAATGATTGTAATTATCACAAAACACAATAAAAATGACCCAAATCAATTGGAAATTAAATATAAGAAATTTTAGGATATATTATATCAAATTCAAACTTTTCTATTATCATAACAGTCTTAAGCATATGAATACATTTGACAGAAAAATCGGAATCAAGCAATGACAGGCATAGTCTTCCAAAATGTCAATAATAAGGCATTAATTCAACCATAAAAATAAAATTAGAGAGATACCCATTTCATATCTATGATTTTTACTTCTGGAAAACCAATTTATAAAAAACAAATATTCAATTTACATTATTATAGTAACAGATCTCAAAAAATGGGTTGGTAAAAATCCTAGGAAAACACATGACAATTTTCACAAAGAAAAACTCCAAACTTTTAAATAAATACAGGAATGAAAAGTACAGATACAATAAATCATAAAAATATTTAAATAAATCCATATTTTATCATATACTTTAATCAACCAATAAATTAACTCCATACCTCAAATCCTACGAAGATTCAACTGAAGAAGGAGACAAAAGAGGAAGACAAATCCAAACTTGAGATGCATCCTTCAAACCCTATCCATTTTCAAAAATATTTATGAAATAAATCACCAATCCACAACAATGAATCCCTATCTCAACTACTTAAACTCTCACAAAAATGTCTCTCTCCAAAATCAAAGATAACTATAATTCATAAAGAAATATGCTTACAAACTCTCCCTCACATCTCCTAAGTTTTTCTCCAAAATCTCCATGAAAGAAAAGTCATCCTCCCCTTAATGATTCAGCCCCCAAAAATTCCTCCCCTTCAAATGAAAAATAGTAGATATAAATATATTTCTAAATTTTTTGAGGAAAGGTAACCAACTTCCAACTAACTCTTAACTAAAGGGCATTATTAAATAACTTAATATAAGAGTAAACTCACAACTATATACTACTCAAATATACTATAATAAATGATTTATATTCATTCATACATATATGTACTATTAGTTAACATGTTTCATAAGACATTAATAATTACATCAATATCTATATATATAACATATCCACATTATTAAGAATTGACTATTGAGAATAATATACCTCGCATTAATTATTAATAATACTATACTTTACATAAATCTCAAAATATACACCATCAACAATATCTACAATAATTAAAAAGTAATCACACACACACACACACACACACACACACACA
>MU224350.1:938645-972444 GCA_018584345.1 Thuja plicata | reverse complement strand
CAAGACCACATGACAAAACTGGGTAAGACCAAACTGATAAGTGTTGAAAAACACTCGATGTCAGGGGTTGTATTGAAAAATATAGTTGGGGTGGTATTGAAAAACACCATTTGTGAGATGTCCTAAAGACTAACGCATCCAAGAGACCAAAAATAACATAGTGATGCTCCCTAGACAAAGACAAAGACCAATTCCAGACCAAGGCAACAAGGACAAGGCATGATGAAGAAAGGCTAAGTGTTGAGGACACGTGCTAAGAAACAGGAGTGCAAAGTCCTCAAGTAGTGCCCGTTTCCAGGTTTTCACCACTTGGCTTTTATTACAATTTTTTCATTTTTTTCTCATTTTTTTTTCTGGACTTTTTATAATTTTTTTGAATTTTTGCTACCAAGGCACCTGTTTCCAGGTTTTCACCAAGGCACTTTTTCTATTTTTTTGAATTTTTTGAATTTTTTGATTTTTTTTGTTTTTGGAATATATAATTTTTTTGAAGATACATCAAAGCGCCTATTGCTAGATTTTCACTAAGATGATCATTTTTTCAGGACATTTTCCAATTTTTAAAATTTTTGACAATATATCATTTTTTGGATTTTTTCAGGATCAATAATTATGTACAAAGGATGCCCCAGACATAATGGGCATCAAACTCCCAAGTAAGATCACATTGCGCAGTCTCAATGTTTACCAAGGTGGAGGACATGAGGGATTAGTAAGCTGGTGGAAGAGATGGAAGATAGGAAAATGAAGGAGAATGAAGGGAAGAAATCCTCAAAGGCAAACTCCTCAAGAGTACCCAAGCTAGGGAAAAGAAAGAAACATCATGTAAAGCACATTTGGACAAGCAATGAAAGGTCAGCATAGGATAAGTCACAAAAGCGTAACGCAAGCGCAGGAAAGGATGTAGTCCAAAGGAGTAGACATGTCAAGAGGCTTCATAGCACTGTGTTTTACTCTTTCTTTCTTTAGATCAAGACCAAAGGGGAAAAGGATAGTGATAGGAGAAAATTAATGGAGGAAGATAGAGATGAAGGGTAAACATGAAATGAATGAAAGCAAGATCAACGTAAGATAGCCCATAAGATATCCCAAATGTTCATGCATAGGTCAACATTGTCAAGATCAAAGAGAGAATACAAAATGGATGAAAGATGTAGAAGAACTACGCATGATGCCTGATTGCTAGGTTTTCATCATGGTACCTATCCAAGGTGCCACAAGGGAGTGGTTTTCACCATAGGACGAAATTATTTCTCTTTAATTTTTTTTTCTCTTTTTTTTTTTTTCAAATTTTTTTTCAAATTTTTTTTTTGAATTTTTTGGAAGAAGGTATGCTTTTTAGATAGTGATCCTTGAAAGGATAAACCATGATATGTCAAGGATCCAAAATTATATGCTCAAATATGCTGATAGGGAAAGGAAGATGAAAGAGGAAAATGGAGGATAAGGTTTTATGCAAAGCGAATGAGGTAGGAAGATAGGAGGAATAGACAAATGAGGAAAATGGATAGAAGGTAGAAGGATAGTGAATGGAAGGATTGTGAAAGGGTAGATGAAAAGGAAGGATGGATCAACATCAATACACACCTTGAAGGGTGGCGAGAGGATGGAGGAAATGTGAATGAAGGAATTCATGAAGGAATATGGTGAATGGATAACAGAGGTTGCGGTTTAGGCACATGGAATGAAAGAATGTTTTTGGAAGAAGATGAAGTGGAAGCCTTTGGAATCTTGAATGTCAAATTTACTTGTTTCTCAACATGAGAATCTTTCAAGAGAGACTTTGGAATCCATATAGTAGTAGGCTTTTCATTTATTTTTGATGATTTAGAGAGAATATCTTCAATGATGGATTTTGGAATCCATACTTGTCTTGTAGTTTTCTTCTTAGATATCTCTTTTGACTTTATGCCCCCATTTTGATTAGAGGAGACATGGTGATGTTATTTTTTAGATGGATTCTTGTATTGCTTCTTTTTCTTGTATTGAACATTCAAGTTTCTTCCAAAAGACTTGGGACTTGTGGAGGAAGAAGAAGAATATGACTGGTTTAGATGGGTGGATGGATGGTGAGGATTCAAGGGTATGCATCTATGTTGATCTTGAGGAAAGTTAGGATATAGAGGGATGTAAGGACCCAAGATGGATGATGAATTAGGAGGGTTAGGAGGGGAAAGTTAAGGGACATAAGGACCCAATATGGAAGGAAAAAATGAAGCCCTTAGTATTGGTGGAGGAGGTCCAAGGATGGACGTGGAAGATGCAAAAGGATAATCAATAAGTTCATCAGCGTTTATATGACAACCAAGGACATCGACATCTTTAGAGTGAGCATCAGGATTTTCAATAGGATTGTGAACATCTTGAATGGAAGAACCTTGTTTAATAGGATTGTGTGAAGCTTGGAAAGACTTAGGAAGAGTAGGAAGTGGAAGAAAACATGGAGTGGTAGAACAAGAAGATGGAAGACTTTGATCTTGACAAGGATCTTTAGATAGCACAAGCACATAATGTTCCTCTTGATTTTCAATAGGCTTAATATTGGAAGAAACAACACCATTTTTAATAACCTTAGTGGAAGTATCATCTTTGGAAAGCTCCAGTGGGGTAAGGTTATTTTGATTGTCAATAAGCTCAATGGTGTAAGTAGTAACTTTATCTTGCTTAGGAGAATACTTAAGACATGGTGGAATGAATGAGAAAGGGCATAAGGGATCAAAAGAACCATGAGATGAATAATAGCCGTCATACAAAGGATTTGATGACATGGAGGTTTCTTGATCTTGATCTTTCTTAATATTGTTTTCTTTATCATTTTTAGAGTCCTCTTGACATGGAGCCACTTCTAAGGACAAGGAAGTATTATGGAATTATATGGAAGACTTGGGAAGAGATGGGGAAGGATTAGCTGAAGTAGGCATTATAGCATATAAAGGCTTAGGCTCTTTAGGTTTAGCATTATCAAAAGTGTTTGCAACCAAGTGAAGGTTAGCTTGAGTTTCTTTAAGAGGTAGTCCTTGAGGATAACTATAGGGAATGCAATGAAAAGAATTAGGATCTATGTCAAATAAAGGATTTGTGAAAGATGTGAGAGGCTTAGAAACTTTAGGAGATGTATGTGTATTCAAGGAAGTAGAGGATGGAAGGGAATCATCACAAAACAATGGCTCATTATTAACATGATCTTTCTTGAGAGTGCAATTTTTATTTTCAGCATGAGAATCCTTGGAGGAGGAATTCATATAGAATTGACGTTTGTAATTAGCGCAGAAAGCTTTCTCTTCCTCAAATTTATCATCAAAGTATTGTTCATAAAACTCATCAAAGTCTCTTTCAAAATCACAATCATATGGATCACCATCACAATCTCTCCACTGTGAACCCCCATCCCTAGTAAGTGCGAGCACACAATGAGGAGGACCCTTAGGAATAGAGGTGTCATAAGTATGTCTATGTATTTCATCATAATAGACATCATCAGTATAGGCATCAAAGTCATTAGAGTCATACAAGCTGGGATCATCAAAGTCATCAAAGATGGGCATGTCATTCTTCATGGAAGAGGTATCACAAGGAATATCATGTTTCTCATTATGGTATGCATTTTGAAGAGAACCATGACTCTTGGAAGAAGTAGAAGAAGAAGGATGTGAAGACCTAGTAGAAGAAAAATATTTGGATGATGAAGAATGATGAGAATACTTAGAAGATGAACGATGTTTGGAAGAAAGATGTGAGATGATCATGAATATGATCCTAGAAAAGGCATCTAATTCACTCATTTTCTTTTCTATTTTTCTTTGTAATTTATCATCTATGAAAGTTTTTGAGAAAAGCCACTCTTCGAATTGAGCAATAAGTTCAAGATCATCTATTCTCAAGAGAGGTTCCATAACAAGATATTTGAAATTCATGGTTCTAGAAGAGGAGGAATCAAGAATGGAAGTTATAGAATAGATGAAAATAGAAGAAGATAGACTAGATAATAAGAAGAAAAGAATCAAGAAGACATGGAGATCTTAGGAAGAAGAGGAAGAAGCATGAAAAAAGAAGAGAAAGAATGGAAATGGAAGACTAAGAAGACACGGGAGATGTGGAAGAAAGAAGACCAAGAGTCATTTTGTGCAAATTGATACCATTTAAGTTAATTTAGATGTTGAGAAACATGTCATAACACTTTTGGGGAGATCTATTGAAGTTTTTATTACTCAGGAACTTAGATTTGTTTGATTTAATTGACCAACTAGATGCATTAACAAATTTTTATCATGAATCAGGCATGCAGGATAGTAATTAGGGAGTTCAAGCAATCAATTGTCTTCAAACAATGAGCAAGGGAAAAATCAACCTTGCATATGAACATGGATAGTGTCATAGTAATTCTACTCCATAAGAATGCTACTTTTGTATGTTCTCAAATGTTTTCCAATCACGCACATAATCCTAGAAAATAAAAAGTTGGCTGCACTATGGTTCTTAGTAATAGTTTGACTCTGCAACTTTTGCAATCTCAAGTGGGTGAAATCCAATCCCAGCGCATTGAGGTTTTGACATAGTCTGAGAATTTAATCAATTAGGAGCTTTTGAGGAGATCTGACAACCCATAAGAAACTACAACCGTGGATATTTCTTCCATAAGGACATTTATATAGTGGCCATCACTACCATGGCAAAAATGGCTATTACCGCTTGAGGTTTCATCCATGTGGTTGACCCAATAAAGGGAATGTCCACTATGGTTAACCCTCTCTAACAAGGAAGACTCACAATATGGACCACATGGGGACTTAGTTTGAATTTAAAGGTTCCAAGTTTCTGATTCTTCCAAAAGGGAAAAGAGCATAATCCTCTAGCCTCTTCACCTCACCAAAACATAGCAAACAAGATTAATTGACCCACTAATTTGAAATCACCTTATTCAAGGCTCACACAACAACAAATGACACCAATCACCCAAAGAGAGAAAGTATTTCCAAAAGTTGAAGCCCAAACCAAGTTGACCAATAAGGTAAAAATAAAATCCTTCCCTACTTACAAGGGGATCTATCGTCAAGAAGATCTTTGCATGTAAAACAAGTGAATGAAGCCCACTCTCTCAAGATCACCACAAATAGTGTTCATAAGGCCTAATTACTATGTGAAACATATATGCAAGAAAGAAAATCTAGGTCCATTTTTAGAGAACCAATTAGAAATGTGATCTATGAAAGTAAGAAAACACTCAAGCTAAACACATGAGATGTTCATTATTATTTCCAAAATCCAAATGTTATAGAGATCAAAAAAATACCTCAGATCCAAAGCAATGTGAATCATTTTTTTTTATCCACGCAAGTCCAAGCAATCCCCACGAACTCTCCAACAAGCAAGACAAGCAAACAAGCAAACAAGATATGCAATATATACTCAACTTATGCAAACCCTAGGGTTAGATCTAAAAATCAATTTTTTAGGAGCAATAATAACCAGCAAATAATTCAAATGATAACTCACATCATGCATTGAACCATGTGAAAAATAAGTGCAAGCTAATCATTAAATGCCCTTTTTTTAATTTTGATTTTTGACCTAGTCAACAAGATTGAACTTATATGCCATGAATTCGGATCCTAAACCCTATATACAGAAAAGAGACCCCTATTAAAAAATAGAGAGATTTCCAAAAATGTTAGAATTTTAAAAAGATCTTTTCATTTGTTCCCTAGGGAGCCATTTTCCCAAAATAGACCAGTTTTCAAAAATTGACCAAATGAGCTATGATATTGCATTTAAATTTAAAACTCAAATGGACCCCCTGTAGAATTTAATGAAATTTCTAAAAATGTAAACATTTCTTAAATTCACTGATTTGCGCCAAAAATTAAGGTTTTATGAAAAATACAGAAAAAATTATAAAAAATTCACAATACCTCGGACAATTCTAAATTTTTTACTGGATCTTTTCTGATATGTCGTCAACCTGTGAAAAAAGTTTTAGACCAAAACTCCAAGCTGTTTAGGAGATATGATAAAATCTTTAAAAATCTAGGGTTTTCATCTCCAAGCAAATCTGCATAAGGGATAGGCTTGAAAAAATTCAATAAAATAACCATGTAAAGATTACAAAATCTGATAAAATGAAGGAAAATAAGAAGCATCATGCCCTACGGTGGACGCCAAAAATGTGTGATAAAAATGTGTCACACTTAAATGAATCATTCCATTCAAGGTTGCTCAAGAATGAGGCCTCAAATATCGACTCATAGCTCTCTAGTCATGGAGTGCAAAGGTTTGAAATAGAGGCCCTCAGATTGACCTAGTTAGTACCCATGCAAGTACACCATGAAATGAGAGATTCAATGCATGAAAATGAGATCTACTCTGTATAATAACAATGCATGAAAATAAATTAATCTAAATGATAACAATGCATGATTAATCTATGAAAGGAAATATGCAAATCTAATCTATGAAAATAAATATGAATCCAATCTACATGAATAGCCATGGATGCGAGAAGAAGAATACAAGAAGAGAGAAGTTGCAATATCCAAGCTCAAGTACTCAAATCCTCCTCCAAAATTGCTCTCCAAACCTGCAGCATAACAATACTATAATTGTGGATGATCTATGAATGAGAATGAGAGATTTCCTTATATAGGAAAGTGAACAATTGAGATTAAGAGGCAAAAAGAATTGATCAATGGTTGAGATTAAGAGGCAAAAACCCACCACTTAGGAAGATGTGATGAAAAAGCGATTTTTATTTAATTTAATTTAATTTACTGCCTTTTTCAACAAATAAAGTGTTTTAAGTGGGGATTTTTATTTATCTAATTAAAAGAGGGGTTTTCTTTATAATTAAATAAATTAGAAGAATTTTATTTAATTAAATGGGGGAAATTGAATTTAATTAAATAAGAGGAATTTTATTTAATTAAAAGGGAGAAATTTACTTAGATTAAATAAGATAAATTTTATTTAATTAAAAATAAAATTAAATCTTTTAATTAGATAAAAATGATCAAACCTTAGGAAATATTGAAATAATTGAATTAATTACAATTTGATCAAGGAAATTGATTTGAATAGAAAATGTTCCAAAGCATTGGTTCAGATATTTGATAAATAGATAAAATGATAAATGGGGCCCAAAGTCCAGGCGACCATTTTAGGATGCATACATTGGTAAGGTTGCAAATCTGTACCTAGACAGAAGCAAACCCACTGTGTCTCAGATTTCACTTAAAGCCACATCAGAGAGTAGTGCAAAAGATGCTATGGACATGGACATCAAAACCTTTAGGATCAAGATGTAGAAGAGGTTCAGGATACCTAAGAAGATTGTTGAAAAGTATAAGGAAACCATATGCTTCATGGTAGAGACTGACTACACTTGCATGCAGGCAGTTGAGCCTAGAACTAAATGGATTCATTCACTTGGGTATGAAGTGGAGGAACATGTATTAGAAGGATATGCATAGGTCCTTTTGTCTACACCCAAAGATCCTAATGAGCCCAGATGGGGCACTTACAGAGAGAAGACTAATGCAATTGATTCTGTATTATATAGTGCTAATAACAAAAGAAAGGCATCTAAGATTACATTTAGCATTCTAAGAGTTCATGGTGTCACTCAAGAAGATCTTGACAAAGCTAGAGAAGCCAAGATAGCCAAAGAACTTGAGAAGACTAATGACATACAGAAGAAGAAGAAAGTAGAGAGCACCTCTGCACCCTCTACCACAATTGACCTAGACTCATCTCCACCTTCTATACGAGGCAAGAAGTCTAGAGGAAGGAATCAAGTGGCCAAAAATCACCCATCCTCAAGGAACACACAGAGCATAGCAAGGAACACTCAAGCTCCTCCTGAGGTAGTATTCAGACCTAGTCTAAATGTCTTGAAGAACAAGATTGTTAATGAAGGCAGACAAGACACACTTGCTAAGGTTTATGACAAGTATCAAGAGATAGATAAAACTGAGATACATTCTATGAGCATCTCTCACATGATTAAGTTTAAGAAGTCTATTCTTGAACTCAAAACAGTGATACCTGATAAGTTATGGAACTTACTAGAAATAATAAAAAGACATGCAATTGAGGAACACATGAGGATAAGAGAAGAAATATTGGATAATCTTCTCCCTGTATGCTCACATGATGAGGAGGCAATTCTATTAGATTTGGTGAAGCCTCATCTCAGAACCAAGACAAGGACTCTTCAGATTATGAAAAAAGAGTATGAGAAGATAGGAAAAGAAATGGAAAATGCATTTGCACAAGTGTTTATAGATAGACACATGTATCCGTCAACGACGCCTACAACTAAGGTAACTCCAGCTCCTCCCAAACAGGTTACAGAACCAGTGATTCAAAATGCACCTATGACAGGTCCACAGGTTTTAGCGCCCTCAGTATCAATAACTACTGATACAACAGAAGACTTAGAAGATACTATAATGGTTGATAATATCAAGATACCCATGAAAACATCTAACAATGACATGGACAAAGTTGAGAAAGCATTTGTAAGCACTAAAGAGATGTGCACTGATGATACATCTATACAACAAGATGAAGTTCCCTCCAATGATCCAATATAATTAAATAAAGAGAAAGACACTCAAGATGATGAGACACCAGTCAAGGAGATACCAGTAAAGAGTGAATGGATGGATACTAGTCAAAAAACTATATTCACTCCATCCAATTTACCACCTACTTCATTTTTGTCAAGGTTAACTCCTAACTCAGCAAGTCTAGATGCATGGGGAGAAGAGGACTTAATAAATATCAATGTTCTAGCTATGGAAAAGGCCAAAGAAAAATAGGTTATGAGGAACCCTCTTTTCTTGGAGTTAGTTAACATTCTGAATGATTTAGTACTACAGACAAGAAAGTAGGCAAGATTCAATTTGTTGAAGATGTCGACAACATTCTAACAAGCTTCAAAGCACACTTTACAGATCTAGTAGACTCTGCTACTAGAATTGCAGAAGATGAGTATAAGAAGGAGAGATTGAATGAATTGGTAAGGAATTTTACCTTAGACCTAAAGTATCTAAAGATTGGGTAATCTATATTGAAATAATTGGCAGCTAAAGGTAAGAAAGTCATAGCAAACTACATGGATAGAGTAAAGTTCACCTCTGAGCATATCAAGAAGATAGAAGAAGCAGATATCATGGTGGACAGTATTAGAAAATCAGTTGAGACATCTACCCAGGACATGAACATATGTAACAATGTCTATCAAGCTCAGTTAGACAAAATTGAAAAGGCTAAGTTGGAGATCAGCAAGATAAGAGTTAAACAAACTTAATTGAGAAATGCACTTGCACCCTGTCTAGCAGTTCTAATTGAAAACATCAAATAGATTGATGCCACCATTATGACATATGATCAAGGTCCCTGCATGGATTTAATGAAGATGGAGAAGCTGACATATGCCTTATGCATGCATCTTTAGACAATTGATGCAATGAAGGTATTCTGGCAGAAAGAGATCCAATCTCTTCAGATTGTGTACCCAGATGTTTACATGGAGTAAGTATCTAGAAGACTTACAAGTTTTGTACACCTTTGTCATTAATTTCAAAGGGGGAGTAATAGAGAATGTGTATATATGGGGAGCAATATATGTATATATTAAAAGATGTTATGATAAGACAATTTTTGTGATTAAGTCATTTTGAGAAACTTGGCCACATTCCTTTGTTTCCATAAATGAAAAAGGGGGAGATTGTTGGCAAGTTGAATTCCTAAGGATGCATGACTTATTTTGTGTTTTCATCATGGAAACAAAGTCATATTAAGTTTCTGTCAAAGATAACTTAGAAGATAAATGAATAAGTATGGAATACATGGCAAACAAAGATATACAACGATCAACACATTAACGCACATGAGAGAGATCAAATCAGAGTATGCACATCCATATATATGTTCTATGTGATGTATACATACTAAGGCCAGACACACATAGTATGAAATGATAGTACAGAGAAGTTACAGACAGATCAGTAGACTAGCAGTCCAGAAGACAGAGCATGAAAGCCGACTAAGTGTTTTGATCAATGTGAATTATTTTGTTGTGTAATGGCCAAGCAACTTTGATTATATGTTTTTAATAATTAGTATTATTGTAAACACACTTAAGCCAACTTTCTTGGAAGTGTTGTGTATTATGTTTTAAGGCTGACCATAAGTCTTGTTTTGGGTCGCATCTATTCGGGTATGAAAATATAAGTATGTAATGTAAAGTTATGTTACAAGTGTCAAATAATATGCATAAGAAAGATATAGAAGGGTAGTATAATGAATTCAACATGAGATAAATCTCTTTAAGAGAGTAATAGCATCCGTGCATAAATGGAACTGATTAGACAACAATGTCATCACAATAATTCATTTTTTATATAGTGTATATCAACTATCAGAAGGTTGTAGCCTTCATCTTATTGGGTAGTGAGCTCAGGTAGTGAGCCATATACCTTTAACAGGGTTTTTGTAATCGACTCCTAACAGGGTCATTATACTTAGATTGTAAAGACTTCTTCTAACAGGGCAAAGGAAATTTAACAGGTTCATTATACTAGTACAATATTTGTGGGTACTAATTCCCACTGGGTTTTTCCTCTGATCAAGGTTTCCCCGTAAACATATCATGTGTTATGTGTTATTGTATTGAACTTCATTGAATGTATGCTTGGTTTATGTTTAAATTGCTAAAATATAATAAATAGACAAACACTGATTCACCCCCCCTCTCAGTTTTTCTAACACTTACTTCCTTCAAAAACACAAAACTTATATTAGGGTTAGAGGGGTATTACAGGTTTTTCTTTTAAAACTAGACTTTGTCATTTTACTTTTTTGACAATTCTTACACATGATGTTGTCGGGCTTGGTCATTGTGGGTAAGCCTCTGACATTTTTCTTTTTGCTAATCTTTATCATGTTGTCAAAATTCACATGACACAATATTTTGTGCCACAACCATATGTCTTTGTTTGTAGCAATCAAACAAGTGGAGTCAGTATCATTCAGATAAAATAAGTTACCTTTTGTCTGCTCACTGGTACCAATTAGAATTCTTGATTTGTTGAAGATCTTTGCCTTCTTATTTTCAAATGCTACTCTGTGACTTGAATTATTCAACTAAGAAATACTCAATAGATTATAATTCAATCCATTTACCCAATAATCATTTTCACATTTTATCTGGTTATTCAACATTATGGTTCCTCTACCTTCAACTAGACAAGGTGTGTCATTACCCATTCTTACTGAACCACCTTTATAGTATTCAAAATTTTCAAAATTTTTCTTATGACCGGTCATATGGTGAGTGCAACCACTATCTATGATCCAAACATCATTTTTGCTAACCTTAGATATGAGAACTATTTCTACATACCTTTCTTCATCATCATTTTAATCATCATTTATAGCCACAAACACCATCTCTATGTCTTCATCAGATTCGATGGCAGTATCATCATCTTTGCAATTTTCTAGGTAACTGGCCTTCTTTCCTTTGTGCTTATAGTCTCGGGCATCTCTTCTTTTTGATTGTCGGTAGCTTTTGTAATCAGCTCTGTCAGACTTCTTTTCAACTGATCTGTCATTACTTCTATAATCTTTTCTTCTATTAGTACATCTTGCAGAAAAGTGGTCAATATCTTTGCAATTAAAAAAATAAGTGGTAATTTACCTTTGCCTTTCTGCATTCTTCTAGCCATAAGTGCTTCAATTTCATCAAGATCATCTTCTTCACTTTCGCTATCACTATCTTTTCTCATAGTGTTTTTATGACTTGATTTACTTATTCTCATAGAAGTTTTGAATGTAGACTTTATGTTTGGTAAGACACTATTATCAAAGTTATTCATCTCAAATGAAATCAGTCTTCCAATCAAACTGTCTAGAGTAACATTGCTATTTGCTACTGCTCTCATTTATTGAATGGTAGATACTCTAATAGCATAAGTAGGCAGTAAGGTTCTTAGAATTTTACTTACCACTGTAACTTCTTCTAGTATACCTCAAAATCCTTGGA
This sequence comes from Thuja plicata, assembly GCA_018584345.1. Taxonomy (NCBI): domain Eukaryota; kingdom Viridiplantae; phylum Streptophyta; class Pinopsida; order Cupressales; family Cupressaceae; genus Thuja; species Thuja plicata. Next base: position 960,398 of record MU224350.1, on the reverse strand, counting down.
TAGCATTGACTACCTCTTTGATTCTTGTGCTATACTGAGTGATGTTTTCACCTTCTTTCATTTTGAGATCATCAAAATTTCCTCTAAGGCTTTCTTCCTTGGCTCTCAAAACATTTTTTTCACCACCATGTACAAGCTTCAATTTGTCCCACATCTTCTTTGCAGTCTTGTAGGATTTGACATCTTGAAATTCAGCTTCGGAGAGTGAGGAAGCAAGCTCTATTATCATGTCATTGTGTTCATGGTTCTCTCTCATTTTTTCAACTGTTGGTGCTCCTGTGGGAAACACATATTCAGTTTCTAGGTATTGAGTAACATCATTACTAATACTTGATAAGTGGAGTCTTATTCTACTCTGTCATGAAGCAAAATTGTCTTTGTTCAACTTGGACACATCTCATCAATTCATCTTGTGATCTTTAGCTCAGGTCTTGAAACCTTCCTTTCTAAGCACACAAGCTCTGATACCAATTGTTAGTAATAACTGAGAGGGGGGGCGGGGGTGAATCAGTGGCCTAAAAAATTAATCCTTAAAACAACCCTCCAAAATTATAATCACAAATTATATCTCAAGTTATCTTCTGTCCTACAAGATGAATGCCATGAAATATTTATATCAATTTACTACTTGTTGGATTGTTTTGTTGAACCTTCTTCTATATGTTTACCGATAAGCAGTCATCTATTTATCAAATTACAGTAAATATGTAGGGTATACCGATCAATCAAAAATCAACTATGTAAGATACAAAATAGTAAATAAATGAATATACACACATAATACATGGATTTTTAACGTAGAAACCCTGTTAAGGGAAAAACCACTAGGACCGGTACCCCAAATTTTCACTCTTCTAAAGTGAGCCCTACTAAGAGCCAACCCTGTTAAAGGTTACAAACACACTGTTAGGTGTGACCTTGTTAGTGGATTTAGAAATAGTTTGTCAAATAGTATCTAGCATCTAATGCTACCATCCTTGATCAAACTCTCTTGGCCTGTCAATAGGTATTGGGCATATCCAACGCTACTTTTGTGATCAAACTTTTTGATACTCCTTGGGATGTATCTTAATTGAAAAAGACTTTTAAGTCCTGCTCGGTTAAGAGGCTTATATGCTTCAATGGTTAAACTAAAACACTAATGATCTGTTCATACATACAACTCAATATCAGATTTTTAGGTCTATTATAGGTCCATTACTTCACTGATCAATATAATCAAATATATACCTTTGCTCCACACTTGTTCTGTTCTTTGATGCTTGTCTCACTATTCATTAGTGTCTACGGAATCTAGCTCTTCATGTAGCTTGTTGATCAGGACTAAAATGAAGAATTTCTTCTCCTTCAGATTTTCTTTGGCATCTTTCCTCTTCTCTTGTTCACCCTACACACACAATTCATAATGAATTGACTTTGTCTCTTATAGACATGATTTCCTCTTTTCTAGGCTTTCTTGATCTCGGTGTGTTCAACAATCTATGCCAATAGATTTAAAGAAAATCTCTAGTCTGATCTCATAGAGATCTTCTTTCCAACTAGACAAAGTAGCTTTAAATCAATTACTTATCTCTGGTTTTATTTGGATGATTAAAACAATGATAAGTATCTGTTAATTCTATATTTAGCTTCTTGATAGCTAAGCATTTAGTCATTTTTTGAACTCTCTTTTCTATCAGTCAACACTTTAGTTAGTCATCATTGATAACTGACTATTCCGTCAGTGTGACTTTAGTTGTCATCGGGACCTCTGTCCTTTTCTTCTCCATCGGGCAACACTGAAATTCAGTCTGTCAGGTTACTCTGTGTTTTTCTCGTCGGGCAACACTAAAACTCTGCTCACTGGTAATGTTATTTTACTCTAACCATCGGGTGCACTCCATCGGTGTATGAAGTCACTTAGTGAATACTTGACTTTATATGCATTACTGATAGCATAGCCTTTTATTTATCAGTTCCTTGAATTCTTTAGCAATATTAAAATTACCATAAAAATTACATCAAGTTGACATCAATGACAATATAATACATTAACTGATTTAATGCCTTGCATGATCATCAACTTAACATCTTAAAACATTCAATTAGTTACATGTCATCAGAGGCACCACCTAGCGCCTACATGGTGCACAGGTGGAAGGGGGTTTTCAACTGATTATGATTCAGCCAAAACCCCCCAAATATATAGATTGAGTTGCTTTGTTAGCCCCTCATTTTCACATTCCAAAATTGGTGGAGTGGGAGAGGGGATTATAGGGAGGCTTGACTGAAACCAAGTCAGCCCCCCTAATTTTTTTTTTTGTATAATATTTGTAGTTAGCTCATTTTTTTGTATAATAATTATTTTTAAGTACATAAATTGTTATATAATAAAAGAGGAACCTGATAATATGGTATTAGACTACCTCAAGATACTTCTAGTTCATGTCATCATTATAGTGTGGATTTTACATGACTATATTCTTTGTATTAGGAAACTCTTTACTTATGTACTTGTACAAGCTGATATTCTTTGTTAGAATATATCTTGGAAATAAAGGTAAAACCAATAAATTATTAGGCCATTATAAATGAGTGAACTCCATAAATTAGAATAGGTATTTAATCTCAAGACATATGATATTTTGGGAGATCCTTTCTTCCTCTTATATATAGACATTATTAGGTAGGGTAAATGATGCGGAGCAAATGAGTTTCATTCATCTACCTCTTCATAAACTTCATTGTCTTGTTGGAATCTGCATCTGAGATATCTTTATCTCTGCATTCTTCAAATTTGTCACTGATTCTCTCTTGGGTCACCGACCAACAAGAGAGAATCCTTCTCCATAATCTCTCTTTAATCCCACTCCATGGTTCTTCGCTGAACTGAATCTTCCATATTTGATGAATGTTACATCCCACAAATACGTAATCATTCGATTCTATCTCTATATGACCACTCCTATCTGTGAGTCATTATGACATGGGCATGGAATTTCCCATCACCATGTGGGTCATAGCTCAAGCATCTGTAGACATAATATATCTGCCACCTCCTTCCATATAACACTCGGCTTCTTCCATCTTCAAGTCACCCTGTACCAACATTGTATGGGTCTCTACTCTCATTCTACTACGTGGGTTCCATTTCATGCATGCATGTACTTATAAGTCCACCACATTTTCTCTTACTTCAAATGCTGAGTCACACATAGGACTATCTCCAATAATCAATACTATCTACATAACCATCGAGCACTGATTCTTTCGCATATACTGCATGTTGTAGATCATTCATGGACTGAGATTGCATAGCAATATGGGGGTCGACTTCCATTTCAAGCATGAATAGGATAGTGTATTCATCACCTTCCTAAATTTATCATTGATTATTGATTATTGATTCTCTCTTGGGTCACCGACCAACAAGAGAGAATCTTTCTCTTCTTAACTAGCCGTATCAAACTCATCACCTTGGTTCATTATTACCTGGCGTGCCAGAACTTGATAACCGCTATTCTTTGTGGGATGTAATTGGATTCTCCATCAACCTGTAGACCTATTTCAACATGGGCCACCACCTTTCTCTGATTGCAAACACCGAGTATAAGGAGAATCACCACCTTGTTGTAAACATAGTGCTCGTGGGTTCTGTTGACTGTCACGATCCCGATAATGATCGACCACCTCTTTATCACTCTTGGTTCTTCTCAAATGACTGTGAAATCTGGGTCTATCTCACCTGAATGGATCCTGATTTCATTGCATGCCGCTCGTCCAAACTTAGTATAATGGTTCTTTGAAAACCACTCACTGTCTCAAGATTCGAACCCAATAAGAATAGGTTGTAATGGTTCTTGGAAACTGTTTTAAACACAATACACTAGTAATTAACTCTTGCCAAATACAACCAACGTTATCATCCCAAATCGAGATTGTGGAAGAATCAAAACATAAACAATGGAAATCTGTAACCGTATCCAAGGAACTGAAACAATGACCAGACCTGATTCATACCACTATTATATTATTCATAATAGATATTGAAACCGATATAATAACAACTGAATTATCCATTAAACCTCAAAAACCAAAATCAATGAACATAGACAATAAAGAGAGAGACGATGAGAACTTAAACACATCTAAAAGAACTTCAAAAACTTGAATTACTCTAAATTACAAATGCATATCACATGCACAGCTCTCTGGTTGAAGGCCAGAGAGCCAACTCCTTTGTCTACCCTTTTGTGTTCCCTCTCTAACTATCTCTCATAGTCTTTCTACTCTCCCCTATTTGGTTACATTGTTTCTCACTTTATTGAGATCAATCTCTTCATCGAGATTCTTGGGTTAGTTATAAAAACTGTCCCCTTACACATGCTCACATAATGTTTTCTAATAATAGACAATCACGATAGTTACACAAACCATCTATCTCCTTAATGACTCATGGTAATCCCATTGCCATTTTTGGTTACAAATGTCATGTAATCTATTTTTAAATACATTATAGTGCATATTCAAGCACTTTAACCATTTCTTAGACATGGTGTTAGAAAATTCTAAATGATGGCATATTATAAAACCTATCACAATGCTTAGGGTCAAGGTGCTCCCGCACCAGTAAACCCCTTTATTCTAATTAAGCCAACACATGCAAATATTAAGATTAAGCATAAATGTACATGAAAGTTTATAATATTTAAATTACATGCATGTGAATGTAATTTGAAATTTTTGTTAAACTTAATTATGATGAAAATGTTTAATTGAAATGCAAATTATGTGATATGCTATGTTGGTGTTTAATGTTCAATTTTTAATGTTTAATTGAAATGCAAATTATGTGATATGATATGTTGGTGTTTAATGTTCAATGTTTAATGTTTAATTGAAATGCAAAAAATATGATATGATATGTTGGTGTGTAAAGCTTTCATCTAAATTACAATGATTCATTTTGTTTACATGTATGTATATGTACATGTATGAACTTATTTTTTAATTTGTGTATGTATATATGCAGATCTTCATAGATATCTTTTCATATATATTGTCAATAGTTCACGTGGCATCTCTAGGTTTAGATCGTCATGGATATTCACATAGTGTCCACCTAGATAGTGAGGTTCATGCCTCTCATAGCTCATCTCACCATATTCCCCAGGGAAGGGAGAATGTGCACCAATAGACTACTCATAGATTGCATATCGCTCTAGCACAACTAGAGAGGATGTTGCAAAACACTATTTTCCTTCCCAATAGGGACAAGCTATCCTCCATTAGAGATGAGTTGATGTGTATGATTGGCCTTTTTCAATCACACAATCCATATGATGGCCCTTGTATTTATGTATTTTATGCCTCTCTATCCCCTAGTGTATATGACAACTTTAAATGGAGATAGGTTGATACAAAAGTTTCATTAGGGAATGTAAAATCCATATTCCCATATTACGAGGAAAATAAATTTTTTAGGCCATATCACATTACCAAGTGCCAAGATGATCTTTTTGCACCATATATATACCCTAGATGGTTGGTGACACATAACATGTGGTCGCCCAAGGTTAAGCTGCCATTATATTTCTACAAATAATTGTATGCAAAATTTCATTTGGGTTGGGATGTTGATTATTCCTCAACATGTCGGGTAGGTCAAGGGGAGGTTTGCAGATATATTTAGATGCCCTATTGATGATGCACTACTTCCCCCTAGTAAGAGGGCATTGGTAGGTCCAAATATTTTGGTTCTTCCAAAAATTTTGGAACAACCACTAGTGATGGAGATGTTGCAACAGAGGACACACAAGTTGGGATGTATTCCAACATTACCACCATTGTGAGTCAAGTTGATGATATATGATCTAATTGAATGGGAAGGTATATGGTGTATTCTCATACTGACCCTATATTTCCTCCTTATGATCCCTTCTATGATGTACAAATCTATTTTCATCTACTCATACGTGATGACATTGCATGGTTACCTGAGGGTAGTCTGTGCGAGATGACCTCCTATTTATCGACTGATCTCACAGATGCTTATGAGGCTAGTAGATATTACATGGATTCAGTCCCTAAGAGATTTAAGCCTTCATTAGATAGATACATTGAATATTTTCCACTAGTAGCAGCCACAAATTTGGAGATGCAGACACTAGTAGTACGAGGCAGGAGGATATTTTGATATGTCTTATGGCTCCTCCAGTCCACCGTACACCTCCTCCACAGCAGCCACGAGTTTAAATGAGATATTTTTCTACTCTAATTATTGATGAAGGTATTGATCCTAATGTAGTGTCATTACGCTCTTCTGAGTTATTTGGCATCATGCATGTGTTTCAAGAGATAAACAAGGTAAGAAACCAAAATTTGATTAAAAATGGTTTAATTATATATATCTAGACAAAGCTTGCTACATGTATTTTTTGAATCAATTGATTGTGTACATATTTTTTGAATTTTATATATTATGTAGGATTTTATGATGGGCACTACATATGGAAATTTGGAGGCACCTAGTGATTCTAATCATCAAGATGCACAGGTAAATTTATATATATTTAAATTTAATTTAATTTTCTACATGATGTGAGTATGACTAGTAACTTTTTAACATGGCATTTTTGTATATAATGTAGCCTCCCCGAGGAGGTGGTGTATCAGAGGAGGGATTATCTCATGGCCCCATGAGCTAGGGATATTACTTGTTAGAACTTTTGGAAATTTCTAGATGATACATTGTTATACATGTTGTGGACATTTATCTAATAAATTTTGGTGCAAAGAGCACAACAAGAAGACTAAGAGATGGTCAACCTCTTCCACAACACTTCAAACTTGGTTTAGCCACAATCCAAATCCACACTTCTTTCAATAGGATGGATGAAAAATTTCATATGAGGTCTAGACAGTTTCCTTACCCCAACTCAACACCTAAGGTTATTAAACAAATCTCTTCAAATTATGTCTTAGGGATACTTTCCCTAAACCCAAACCAAAGTGTGAAAATTTTCACCAGTGGCTTAAAAAACTCAATCCAATGGTTGGTACACCTTAATAGGGTCATATGGATAGAGAATCATTCAACATATTGATTCATACACACCCACAAACACCCAAATTCTTGATGTCCTCTAATTCCTTGTAGCCCTATCGAAGGGGTTTTTCTTGCATAACTTTTGATTATGGGGGACCATGATTAAGTAAAAAGGTTTTTAGATATCCTCTATGGATTTATTACAATCCCCAAGGACACAAGTTCCAACTCTACTCCAACACCACTTAACCCTTACAAAGTACACAAACCTAATTGGTTAGATTAGGCATGGTTTAGTGGTCAATGATGGGTTCACAGAATGTATGTAGGGATTGGAAAGTTTTCTACTAACTCCAAAATTACCTAAATCAACCCTTCAATTGATCCCTCCAATAAAATACTTCATATTCTCATGAATGTTCATATCAGACTGGCTAAATACATTGAGATATTTCTCCTAGGGCTTGATGCAAAAAACATTCAAACACCAGATCTCAAGAAGAGCCCTAGGAATAATTAATTGTACAACCTTAGCTTGAATTTACCAAGAGGCCATGGATTTTCACTAGATAAATGACAAGCTAGGGTTCCATTTGTGTGACAGGCTTGGTTTTGATGCCCTACTGGACTTCTTTCACCAAATTGTTTATAACTTTTGTTTCACAACTCCAATTGACACCAAATCAAAGGATTTGAAGACAAGACTTACCAGGATATCAGATCATGTCATTAATTACACTCCACCAATCCATACAAATCTGTACACATAGAAATTACTTAATAAATCTAGTTATTTTATTCAAAACTACATCAAATCTTCTTCAACAACTTCCCACCTCATTGAAGAAGCTTGGAAATGTTTAAATACCATCAAATAATGGATCCAACTGACCCATGGATGGTTTTGAACATTGGAAAACTTATTTGAACTTTGAGTAACTTTTCAAATAGTTGCTCAAGCAACATTGACAACTTTTTGACAACTTTGCAACATTATTGCATTTCACACCTATTGAACCTGAAATGACATATATTGGATTCCTATGACCATAGAATGATCAAATATGACCAAGAACATCCAAATTATTTGGACACAACAATTAAACACTTCAAATCCCTAAAACACCTATTGACACCTATCAATTGCAACTAAGGATCCAAGTGGACTAAGGTGTCTCAAGGTGTATAAATGTACCTTAGGTACCCTTGACCACCCAAATGGATAAAAAAAAAAGTGGGATGTGTTAGGGTTTTTTCTTGCAGGTCCTCTAAAGATGCTTGAATGTTTACATAACTCTATGACTCCCAATGCCTTTGATACTTTGACTCAAGCAAGAGAAAATACTAATTGATGAGGTATTTTGATAACACTGGGGATACCTATTATCACCTCCTTCTTTTTTGAGATCCACTGACTCAGGCAGGTTTTACCTATGACTGATTACTGACTTGACAGTATCTTTATAGTAGATTTTACTTATGTGTTAAATGCTCTATTTTTATATGGATATTTAAATGACAATGCAGCTAACTATGATTATTCTGAGAAAAATCTTGACAATCCAAATCATTATATTAATGAAAATAGACAACAACATAATAGGGAACTTCATCTTTCTTTCCTTTTACAATTCTTGTGAATCTAGGAGGAATAAACTATTTGATTTACTCTTTAAGAAATCAACAAATTTCAACTGTAATCACTATGAATACAATTGATTTTACATATATACTCTGAAAGTAATTGATTTTGAATAGTATTGAATATTTTGGATGATGATGGATTATCTAACAAGTTCCTAGAGCAGTGCCTATCCTTGGGCTTATAAAGTAAAAACATATAAATCCACAGAGATATATAAACAAGAATACGGTAAGATGCCTTGCAAGTTATCCTGTCACTTCTACAATATTGTATCAAATCCTCAATCATTATTGTACTCCCTGAAACTACTCACAAAGTTTAATTATCCCTTTAGAAGAAGCTTGCAAATAATCAGATAACTACCTTATAGCCAATATGTTTAACATGCCTTACAAATTAAACATAAAAGAGTACAGACAATAAGTAAAGAGACAACAACAATGTAGAGTAAAGTTGCACTGTATTTTTATTCATATATTTCTACTTCAAATACATTAAAAGGCTAAAAGCTCAAAAAACACAGACTGGAGCCCGAAAGTCTAGTTTAAAATTATATTTCATCTCCTCTCTGAAATATTAAAATTTTATCTATTTATAGGTCTTAAACCATCTTGGAATCGTCAAAATTAGGATGCAACAAGCTTTAGATGGTTTAAGGAACCTAACCCTAAAAGTACAAAAAAGACAAGAAATAAGAATGTTCAAGTGGTGGGAAGACAAGAACAGGGGATGAAATCTGATCTTCTTTGTCTTTATCTAAATTCTGGCGCCTTTGTCTAACAGTGGTTAGGATAGTATCTAATATTTGTAATGAGATCAATTGACCGCCATTTTAGGCTAACCTACACTTTTCTTTGATAATTACTAACCTCCCTGTGCTCAATGGTTAGGTGCCAAGTGTTCCTCTCTACTCTTCATTTAGGACCTCTTCCTCTATTTCAACAGGCTTCTTCTTCTTTGGTTTTGTCATCAAATCCCAAGCTATCACATCATTTTCTACAGGCCATTTGAAACTTTGAATACTCTGCAATTGTCCTTTCTACCTTTCCCATTTGACATCAGTAATGCTTTTGACATCAACTAAAAACTTATTTATGTTAGTTTCTGCTTTGAAAGCCTCATCCAAAATTTTATTGAAACCATCTAAATCTAAACCAGAATCTATAATAAATGCCTCATTACTAGGCATTCTGCTATCAAATTCATTTCTCCAGGCCTCCAAGGCTTTAATCTGATCATCTTCTCCTTTTAGTGGAGTAACGAATCTATTAAAATTTGGTGAAAATGGGCTCATCTTAACCTCTATCTGATTCAATTTACCTTTAAAGAAAGGTAAAGTGACATTAATTTTCTTGATCTCATTTTCAACCTCTGACACAGTTTCTAGCAAATCTGATCTGTGTTGCTGCAAAGAGGCTAATTTCTCAAACAACTATACCCTGGGAGACCATGCTGTGTGAAAAGGAGTTAAAACAGAGATGTACCTTGTCACTTCAACATGCAAGATGGGAAATTTATTATATGCATTCAAAATTATATCTATTTTATCTTTCAATATATCAATCCTATGCTGAAGAATACTTCTCAATGCATTTATGGCCACTTCATTATCCTTTTTGGCCACATCCTCTATTTTAACCTCTTCCCCTGCTTCAACTTTCTCTTCTATTTGCAGAGGCTGGACTGAGGGTACATATACAACTTCTGGATTTTCTTGTAATTTCTTAGTCATCTCAACAATCACCTTATCCTGCTGATGGATCTTGATATGACATAGTTCTCTATCTTTGGCAAGGGCACTAGCCTCCTCAATTAAGACACCACACTTTTCAGACAACTTCTTCTTCTTATCTTCATTTAGATGTGCCCAATGTGTCATTATTTGGGAAATCTCAAACTCTCCTATGTTTTGCACTGTCCACACCATCTGGTTTCCAACCATGCTCTCTTGAATGTTCAAAAGTTGAAGCTTCTGGTCTTTAGGACACAAATTCCACATGGAAAATGCTTGGGATTTTGGAATATATCCAAATCCTTTGATCATGTCACCCATTTGAATCTCACTTTCCATCTTTAGATCAGGCTACTTTCTGATTTGGTCTATGATAAATACTGAGGCTAAATCCTAGCCTTCAACAAGAAAGATTCCACTATTCAAGACCATCTTCCTATCCTCATCAAGAGAAACATCCTCACTTTTAGGGTCATATGTTTGCAGAGCTAGAAGAGCCTCATTTGTTACTGCTTCTTCACCATTTGATTTCAACTATTCTCTGATCTTCTGCTTTTTATTCCATCTAAGGAAATCCTTAAATTCATCAGTTTTTATAAAGTTATCATCACTTAAGAACTGTTGTTCGTGAGGCGATCTTTCATCAATACATGCTCTGAGAGGCAATTCTATGTTTTCCTCTATCTCTTGATGTTGTCTCTTTCCTTTTCTGATCTTGTTTCTTAAATTATGATCATATAATCTATTCCCAGGAACAAGAGCAGTTATTCTATCCCCTTTTCTTTATTTTTTTGTATAAAAGGTCTGACCAAGGTCAACTTTTTGCCTCTTGATAGCAGGCTCTTCTATATCATCAGGTTAAGAAACCTCAATCAAATCTATGATATGTCCCTGTTCTCCTTGTATCTGAATTGCTTCTACAACATTCTATTGTGGTTGATCTATTTTAGGTGGATGGACATATTCTTCATCACTCTCACTCTCATATTCAGATTCTTTTCCCCCCTTTTTCACATCCAAAATTTTGTCCAATTTCTCACAAAGTGTGTAAAAATTATCTATCATAGCTTTAATTTTGTCAAAATATGGTTGGTCAGGGTAAAAACCTCCAAATGCTAATCCATTTCTTTTTATTTGTTTCTCCAAATTTAACAAATCTTGAATTCTCTCTCTCCTACTTCTCACTTCATCTTCATTAAGGATATTCGTAGTAGCATCCTCCTCCACACAAAGACCATGCACATATGTGTTTGGTATGGTAGGAGTTAGGAGTTTCTTAGCTCCTGCAATAAATCCCTCTAGATCAATATATCTATATAATGTTGCTCCCATTTTTCAGCTTTCCATCCATCTGCTCACTAAATCAATAGCACCTTTGCCAATTTTAAACTGAAAAATATTGAATTTCCTAGGGGCTAATGTCCCCTTCTTGTGTGGAGAAAAGTGCTCATTATATGTTAATTAAAGTTGCCAAATAAATTCCACAGCTACAACTCTTGATGGCACATGATATGGTAAGAGATGAGGAGGATGTGTGCATCCATTTACTTTGATCATAGTGAAATTTTATTCTAAAAAGAAATCTCCCCAATTGTGGTCACCTTCCACCTTATCAAAATACTCACATGGCCTATACAGTTGTAGCACCTTCACTGGGAATCTAGTCTTGCTAATACCCAAACTTTGCATCAAAGGGTAGACAATCCAGTTCTTAAATCCATAGAAATCACAATCCTTGGAGGTGAAATTCCATATCTTAATCCAAAATTGGATAGGATTGGGCAGGTCATGAAAGATCCTTCGAGGGTTCAAATTATTTACATTCATGATGCCATAATTGAAATGCAATAATAAATGCATCAGGACATAATAATGTAAAAACTTAGGATCTTTATCCTTCTTCTACACAGCTACAAACCCCTGATGCATTCTATCAATGATGTACTATATATAATCAAAGCTAGTACTAGAATGCACATCTTGTAAATCTAATACCATCATTAAAATTCTCGCATTTATCTTCTTTTCTCCTCCATCCTTACCCAACACTCTACACAAGGCATATGCAATTTACTTGATATAAAAATGTAAATCTTTAAAACAATAGGGTACAGTTCCTGGTAAAGGGTCAATGTGGCTTCTAACCTCCTTAATGATATGTTTTTGCAACGGGTTCCTAGCAGCCTCAGGCTATAACCTATACCTTTCTTCCTGCCTTGTACTATTAATCTTAGTAGACATGGTACTATATAAACCAAAAGATTGCATAAATGAATTCCTATTCAGAATTAACAGTGCAATACCATCATTCTTTTTAATTGTCCTAGACAAGGCATCATAATGGTTTGCAAGACCTAAAAACAAGTCTACATCTACAAAGACATAAGATACAATTAACCTAGCCAAATGACTATTCCAAGGGTTTGATAATGGGATGGCCTTATCAAAATTATTATAAAAATAGTTATAGAGAGAAAAACTTGTAGAACCTGGTGTATGGGCATCTCTGATTTCACAGTATTCATCTACAAATATGTTGGCATTTTCTCTCTTGTTCTATGTAGACCCAAGTAACAACTTCAAAAATTCATCAGAGAAATTCCTTTTCCCCTTGGCATGTTCATCTACTTCATCACTCTTCCCACTGGTAGATGCCACACTAACAGCTTTACTCATTTTGTTATGTTTTCACTTCTCTCTTACCAATATTGAAACAAATCTTATCTCCAGACTCCTTACTCTTCTCTGTGCACTAAAAACAATTCAAGAACTTTGAAACTTGGAGAATTGCCCTGAAATTGATCAATTCCTGCTTCTTGGACACAAAAAACATAGCAAATTCTCCACTCTGAATTTCTAGATGTATGATGAATGAAAATAAACCTATGATTATCCCTTTATGGTAAATTTTCAAAGTACTTAGCTCATCATTGAAGAGACAATCAATTTCACCTTCAAGTTTACATGTTGTGGTATTAATTGAAATCCTAGCCATAGCTCATGAATGTGACAGGAAATCAAATTCATATGAGTGCGTTTTCAGAAAAACCCTTATAAAATTTGAATAAAATGACATGTCTTGATATGATTGGTTCTTCAACAGACATATCAGCTACCTTTTTCACATAGTAGTTGATCTCCTATATTTCTATTGGACGATGAATCTCTATATTTTCATGTCAGCAACTGCCGCCTTATTACTTTTCATATTTGGCGACCAAGCGACTATACATTATCTCTTTGTTGCTGATCGAATCTCTTAACTCTTAATTCTTCTGGAGATCTAGCGACTATATGATTTTCTTCACCTTAGCTTAACCATGATTAACCTTTGGCGATCACGTGACCAAATGAATCCAAGTCGCTAGTAGTATTGTCAAACTCAGAGTTTATTTGGAGAGCCCATGACCTCGGTTACTTTTCATCTTTTAAGTTGTTATCACTAAGTCTATGAATGTTCTTTTCACTTTACGAGACCCCGCAACTACCCTTAGTTTCCCAATCGCTAAATAAAACTTCTCTTTACTATCTCCTTCAGAGACTTTGCGACATAGCCCATGAAACCTTATCTTTTAATTTTAATTCAGAGACTATGTGACTAAAGCTAATCACATTATCGTTGGAAAATTTTACTTTTATGCAAATTTGATAGAGACTCAGTGACTACCATTGATCTTATCTTATTCTACATCTAATGGCTCCGCTAAGTCGTTGAATATATTTTGGAAACCCTAAATCATTTGGAGACTTAGTGACAATATTAAAATACATATTTTTACATCTTTTAGTCTGTTAACTGCCAAATGATATTTTCCTTTTGGGAGACCACGTGACTAATACACTTTGTTCTATTCACTCTGGACATGTGTCTCATCTTAATTGTTTGTCTCCAAATCACTGAAAAATGCTGACTTACCATGTTTGACCAGTGACTACCTAACCACCATATATTTCAATAAATTTGCAGTTTGTCACCAATTCTCTGAACCTTTTACTTAACTGAAATTTTAACTGGAGACATGGCGACATAATCTTTTAAACTTATCACTAACTATGTTATGATCTGGAGACCCCATGACTAAAGAAATCACTAAGTCTCATGCTAATTTGCTAATTGTAGGATATACTGCACAACACCGTGACTTAACCATTTGTCTCCATGTTTCCAGATCATATATTCTTCATTGGGAGACTTCACAACATGAAAGACCTCGCTAAGTCTCATAACATACAAAGAATATTCTTTTCACTTTTGAGACATCTCGACAACAGTTAATCTCCTAGTCTCATGATAAAATGGAATATGCTTTTAGGATTAAGTGACTAGGTGACCATTAAAAAGGCACATGACTTTTTATAACTTAAGTTTTTCAAAAAGGTAATGCAAAAATAGAAATTTCATTGACATTTTTAGGACTTTTTTGCATTTTCACCTAGAAGATAGCTTAGGGTTTTGGGTTTTTCACTATTCATTTGGATTTTGAGAGGGAACACAAAATTTCCATAGGGATAATTCAAATTAAAACAGATTTTTTGATTTTGGATAAAAATTTGGTAGGAGGACAACAATTTTTTTTAGGGCAAACCAACAAAACCAGGAACACAACCAATAGTGGCTCTACCTGAGGATTGACTAAACATAGTTTATGGCAAAGAACCACAGAATCTCTGGTTGTAGACCACTACAAAAAATGAAGAGGACTCCAACTAACCTATTACATAAGGGAAACTATTTACAACATTTACATAACTAAAGGAAAGTATTCACAGTATGATACATACTTACTTGTGCATGAACTTTGATTCTCAGTTGAAAAAGAGCTTCAAGAATTGCCCATGCATAGGAAAATCAAAATCTTCTCCATCCATGTTCTTCAATAAGTAAGAGTCTTTTTCAAATTTCTATGAGACAATAAATGGTCGAAGCTATAAAGATTCAAATTTATTGTGTTTTCCTTTATCTTCTGCTCTTGCATTCCACTAAAGAACTAGGTCACCAGATTGGAATTTTCTGTCGGTAGCCCTTTTGTCAAAAAGGTACTTCATCTTTTGTTGCAACTTAAGGTTTTCTTTTTGGATATTTCTTCTTAATTCATCCAACTCTACCAACTGAGTCATTCTATTCTGCATATTGTTAGAAACATCTAAATGTTCCTCTTGTATAAAATGATATACTGGTAATAAATTGTTGATAGGCATTCTTTCCTGTAGACCATACACCAGCTCAAATGGAGGCATGCCAGTTGCTTTTTTAACTGTTATTTTGTCTGCCCAAAGTGCTAGTTTTAACTTAGTATGCGATGCTCTTTTATTCTTTTCAAGAGTTCTTTTTAGTATTTTCAATATACTCTTATAACTAGAATTGGCTTGTCCATTAGCCTGTGGATGATATGGGGATGAATATGATATTGTGATCCCATGTTTTTCATAGAAATCTTTCATTTCTTCTGATCTAAAAATCATGGCATTATCCATTACTAATTTAGCAGGTACACCAAATCTGGTTATAATATTCTCCATGAGAAATTCAGTGACTACCCTGCTTGTTGCTTTCTTTGTAGGGGTGGCTTCAATCCACTTGGTAAAATAATCTATGGCTACAAGTATCCAACTATGTCCCCCACTAGATTTCTCCTAGAATTCACCAATAAAATCAATTCCCCACATAGTAAAAGGAGCTTCAGTACTTACTGGGTTTAGCAACAAAGTACCTAAAAATTTCAGCTTGTTTGAGAACCTTTGGCAAGGTTCACACTTTCTAACATATTCATAAGTATCTTTGAATAAACTAGGCCAATAGTACCCAGCCCTTAAAATATTGTGGACAGTAGTCTTAGCAAAAAAATGACCTCCACATTCTCCTACATGCATTTCACATAAAACCTTTTCAGCTTGGTATTTATCAAGACATAACAACAATACACCATTCTTATCCTTCTAATACAAGTCACCTTGAATCAAAGTATATTTTTGAGTTTGCAATCTCAGATTTCTTTTCTGATTTTCTGACATATGATCAGGACACTTGGCATTTTTGAGAAAAAACACAATATTAGTATAAAATGGTTGCCTCTCTATGCTTGTAGTAGTTTGATCATGTATCTCTATCTGATTTATTTGTACTAAATCCAAGTTTTCTTTTGTCATGAGTTTTTCCAAACCCTGGCCTCTTATCAACTTTGTAATATGGATCTCAAGGTTAAATTCTTGAATTTTGGTTATCCATTTACATCTCTTACCAGTAACCTCTGACTATGTTAGAATATCTTTCACTGCTGAATGAGGAACATATGCTTGTATCTGAGCACAAAACAAATATGTCCTGAAAGAATTCACAGCTTTTACCAAAGCATAAGCCTGCTTTTCCATTATTTCATAATTAAGTTTTGCAGCTTGTAGGGATTTACTATAAAAATCTATTGGATGTTCAAATCCTTGTTCATCTTTTTGTAGTAAAATAGAAGCAATTGTATGAAAGGATGCAAATGAAAAAAAAAAAAAGGCTTAGTATAATCTGGAGATTTTAAAACTGGAGCCTCTTGTACTACTTTTTTTATTTTCTCAAATGCCTATTGGGCTTCTTCATTCCAAATAAATTTGGCATCTTTCTTTAACAACTTTACAATGGGTTTAACAATCTCTGTAAAGTTTGCTATGAACCTTCTGACAAAATTGATCTTTCCTAAGAAAGATTGTACCCCTTTTAGGTTCTTTGGAGCAATAACCTTCTGAATTGCTTCCACTCTCTTAGGGTCTATTCTCACCCATTCCTTAGACACTATGTGTCCAAGCAACTTTCCCTCTGGCACTGAAAAATGACATTTCTTGGGATTTAGTGAGACCCCATATTCTAATGCTTTATTGAAAATCTTTCCCAAGTGATCATAGTGATCCTCAGCTTTCTTAGAATATGCAGTTAAATCATCCTGATAAATGACCATAAATAAGTCAATGAATTCTTTAAAAGCAACATACATGGCCCTTTGAAAAGTTTCCCCTGCATTTATTAGTCCAAATGGCATTCTGATATAAACATAGGTTCCCCATGGAGTGGTAAATGTAGTTTTGTACTATTCTGATTCTTTGACTAAGACTTGGTTATATCTTGAGAAACCATCCATTATAGACAACAACTCACAACCAGTCACCTTGTGCAACATTGCTTACATATTAGGTAAGGAATAATTATCTTTTAATGAAGCAATATTTAAATTTCTGAAATCCACACACAGTCTGATATCACCATTCTTCTTTTTGACTGGTACCAAATTTGATACCCAAGTTGAATTTCTGATTGGCTGGATTATCCCAGCATCCTTTAATTTCGTCAATTCTTATTGCATTTTAGGATCCAGCAAGGGGTTAATAGGCCTATATTTTTTCCTAAATGGTTTCACATCTAACTTTAATGGGATTTCATGTTGAAAAATATCCTCTCTATAGGCTTTCAAATCCTCATATGACCAAGCAAAGACATGTTTATATTTTCTTAACAGTTTAATAAAATTTATCCTTATGTGAGAGTCTAAAACCTTTCCAATATAAACAATTTGAGGAGTATTTTTAGATCCTAAATTTATTTCCTCCAAATCCTCAACCTTGGCATTGCTTAATTTTGTTGAATCATTTTTTTGACTACTAAACAATGCTTCAACCTCAACCAAACCCCTAGGAATCTGATTAGAACTTAAGTGGACAACCTCATTTCCCAAAATATAGTCTTTTCCATCATTGCTTTCTAGCAAAGTATTACAATCTATACTCTAGTTCTCATAATGGTCTAGACATTGTATAAACCTTAGAATATCTTGATCATCCTAAAAAACTTGCCAGTTGTATATGTTGTTTGGAACAACTGGTTTTGTCTTGACTTCCAGTATTGACACCCCATATAAGGTCAAATCTTCAATTTTTAAAGAAAAATTTGCTAAAAAATCAGCCATTATATTCTTTGACCTTTCTATCCAGCTTATATCAAAGGCATCAAACATTTCAATTTGATCCCAAATAGAATACTTGTACCTTTTTAATCTATCATTCTTTACTGCATATTTGGATCTAACTTGAGCTACTACCAACTCAGAATCACCATAAACCTTTAAACATTTAATCCCATGTTTGATAGCAATTTCAAGTCCTAGAAACAAAGCTTCATATTCTGTAGTATTACTTGTACATTGGAAGGCTAAAAGAAATGAATACTTAATAGTTGTACCTGATGGAGATACCAGCAATACACTTGCCCCTAATCCTTCTTTTGAGCAAGCCCCATCAAAGTACATTTTCCACAATCCATCACCTTGTACAATCAACTCTCTATTGAGAGGATCAACCTCTTCATTCTAATAATAAGGTTCAATCTTTTGTATCCTAAAATTCTCCATATCCATATCAATGCAACAATTAATGTTAGTGTCTTCAAATCTTTCTATCATGTGTGGAGTTCTACTCTCCCTTAACACCTTAACATTTTCTTCAGCAATGTTAAAAGTAGCATATGATAAATCACTTTGTATACTACCTCCCATTGAAGCACTCCATTTTCTTGACAACAACATGCCATAATATGGTGGTATGTCAACCATAAGAACATTCATAGTCACTACTACATCAGGACAAACTACTAATTTATAAGGCATAGCCTCAATGGTACCAATTACAAGGACTTCTCTAGACTCCATAGCTTGACATCTCCCATGAGGAGTATCAACCTGTAATCCCATTGACCTCATTATTTCCACTAGCATAACAGTATTAGATGCTCCCGAATCAATCATACAATTTTTCAGCATCTTTCCATTAATTATTAATGAAAGAAAAAATGAGTCAACAACCTTTGGGGAAGAAATTATATTCAAGAAAATTTGAGGAATCTCAGATGTAAACACCTCAACTTCCTTCCCTTTGTTAATTGGTTTCTTGCCAACATCCTCTGGACATTGGACCTTTATTATGGGCACACTATTTAATAATGACAACACCTTGTCCTTGTGTTCTTTAATTCTCATCATCTCTAGAAGTGGCACCTTAATTGTCATTTGGGATAAATAATGACCCATGTCCATTGGAGTATATTATTTGATCTATCAGTAGTGATATCACTTTCCTCAATATGTTCATTCAGAGCTAGTTCTTTTAACTTTTTTCTTTCCATCTTTTGAACATGAGTACTTGTTTCTTGCTTTTTCAATTCTCCTTCTTGTACAACATTTGGTTCAAGGGATTTTGTAATGATTTTTACCTTATGTTTATTTATATTTTCACAAGGTCCTTCCATTTTTTGCACATATTTAGTGTCTATTTTATTTTCTTTTATAAAGACACCTGATGGCTAACTACTAGTACCACCCACTACCATGTTTCTTAAATGGTAGTTGCTTCTAGCCTTGTTCACTAAATCTACAGTAATCCTAGCTTTCTCTTCATCTCAAGATTTTCTAATAAGTGGAACATCCTAATTGTTTTGAGCTTAAAATATTATATGGTCATTAGTTTCCTCAGCTCCACTATCTGACAAAATTTGTTGATGATGACTTTCTACCCTTCTTTGTGAAATAGAAGAGTCATGATTTTCATTTTCACTATCCGAATCTATATCATGACATGAATAAGTATTTGTCATACTATGATCACCCTTCTCACCCTCATCATTTCCCTTCTCTTCACTTACTTTCAAGTCTAAGGAAACAATACAAAAATTGGGTTATGAGGGGCTTCACAAGCTTCACGCCAAGAATCATCATTACAAAAATGGACAACATTTTTATGTAGAGGGTCTGGAGTTCTATTATTTGTCTTCTCCTTTCTAGGTAGAATAATAGGCTTCCCATCCTTAAACTAAGTTCCATATGGATGGTTTTGCATTCTATTTTGAGGATTATATGTATTATTGTAAGAAGGTCTATTGTTCTGAGGAGCCCTATATTCCTTATACTCTGGTTCTTTTAAATTGCTCCTGCTAAACCTTGATTCATCTCTCCTATTTAAATTACTAGAAACTCTTCTTCTCATTTCAATATTCACTGCTATCTTATAAGCATCAGTAAGAGTTCTCAGATTTTTATCCCTAGGAGCATATCCCATTTTAGAATCAAAAGCATTCAAATAAGTTTCTAGACATACCTCTTCATCCAGCCTTATCTTCTGAAATATCTTGTGCATAGCTCTTTGAAATCTTGTATTAAACTCAATGACTTCTTCATTGTAATTCTTTTTGATATTGTTGAACTCATTCAACAAAAAGCCTTTATTTGTTTTATCTCCATACTCATCCTTAAATAATTCAATCAACTCATCCATAGAAACAACAAAGCCATTAGAAAGGCTCCTAAACCATTCTCTAGCATCTTCCACTAAAGACAGAACAAATAATTTCATTAACACATCCTCATGAGTGATATTTAAATCATCAACAAAATCAATGAACTTTCTTAAATGTGTTTCACAAGAAATAACATTGTTACCTGCAAACTTTGGGAGATTTTCTCCTATATCACCCACATCTTTAGGGAAAGAATTAGGATATCCAGGGATGCCAATAAATTTAAACTATTTATACCTTTCAGTATGCAATGGTTTCCTTTGAAAACTATCATTTTCTTTAAAAGTAGTGGCTTTTTCTTTAGTAACTATAATATTTTCTGGCCTAGCATGAGAATACTTAGAAGACTTCAAAAAATCTATTTTCTTCTTCATTTCAGTTGTTGCAGCTTCTATTTGTGCCTTCTCTAACATTTTCTTCATGGTTTCTTTTTCAATTCTTAATTTCTCCAAATCAATCTCCAACTTGGACATTTGCTCTGTTAAAACCTTCTGAAACCTAGGTTCTTGATTTCTGTACTCAGTCATTTTCTGCTTACCTTTATCCTTCTATGAACTAGAAGCTTTATAAGTAAGTGGTATTTCTTGGTCCTTTTGAGACCTCTCTATATCTTTTATATTTTGATGTCTTTAAGATTTTCTTTTATTTTTATCAACATCCTTATGCTCATGTTTTTTATTTCTCATTTCTCTCTCCCTTTTCATTTGTTGAACAAGGGCCAGCTATTTCATGATGAATTTTTCCTCATTTGCTAGCTCATCAGAGGGAGAATCTTCAGAATCTACACTAGATTTACTTTTTTCTTCTCTTTCATTAGAAGTAGAAGTGATTGTAGGTGTTTCTAATACCCTTTCTGTAGCTTCTTCATATTATGAAGTATTTCCATCATGAGAAGGCTGATTGTTGTTCATGTCTCTCCTAGTATTACCCTCTTTACCTCTTGGAGGAGTTTCATCCATGCTAACTTGGTTTCTCTTCTTCCTCCAGGACATTTCCATCCTTGAGGATGATGGGATTCCACCATATAA
>MU224350.1:920671-938595 GCA_018584345.1 Thuja plicata | reverse complement strand
AGTATTACCCTCTTTACCTCTTGGAGGAGTTTCATCCATGCTAACTTGGTTTCTCTTCTTCCTCCAGGACATTTCCATCCTTGAGGATGATGGGATTCCACCATATAAAACCTTCTTAGGATCATTTTTCATCCTTGACCTAGTATTTATTTGAGAGATATTTACTAAATGTGCACTAATCTCAGAGATTTTATTTAGAGTCACCACCCGATAATAATTAGGAATGAATGAACACTTATCAAAGGACAATTTTGACAACTACAACTGGTATGATTTATAATTACTTGAATTCCCTAGTAGAGTCACCAATTTGTTAGGGTTTTCTCTTGTAGGTCCTCTAAAGATGCTTGAATGTTTAAATAACTCTATGAATCCCAATGCCTTTGATACTTTGAATCAAGCAAGAGAAAAAACTAATTGATGAGGTATTTTGATAACACTGGGGATACCTATTATCACCTCCTTATTTTTTGAGATCCACTGACTTAGGCAAGTTTTACCTATGACTGATTACTAACTTGACAATATCTTTAGAGTGGATTTTACTTATGTGCTGAATGCTCTATTTTTATATGGATATATAAATGATAATGCAACTAACTATGATTATTTTGAGAAAAATCTTGACAATCCAAATCATTATCTTAATGACAACAGACAACAACATAATAGGGAACTTCATCTTTCTTTCCTTTTACAATTCTTGTGAATCTAGGAGGAATAACCTATTTGATTTACTCTTTAAGAAATCAACAAATTTCAACTGTAATCACTGTGAATACAATTGATTTTACATATATACTCTGAAAGTAATTGATTTTAAATAGTATTGAATATTTTGGATGATGATGGATTATCTAACAAGTTCCTAGACCAGTGCCTATCCTTGGGCTTATAGAGTCAAAACATATAAATCCACAGAGATATATAAACAAGAATACTGTAGGATGCCTTACAACCTACTTACAACTCAGATAAAATGCCTTGCAAGTTATCTTGTCACTTCTACAATATTGTATCAACTCCTCAATCACTATTGTACTCCTTGAAACTACTCACAAAGTTTAATTCTCCCCTTAGAAGAAGCTTGCAAATAATCAGATAACTACCTTATAGCCAATATGTTTAACATGCCTTACAAATTAAACATAAAAGAGTACAGAAAATAAGTAAAGAGACAACAAAAATGTAGAGTAAAGTTGCATTGTATTTTTATTCATATATTTCTTCTTCAAATACATACAAAGGCTAAAAGCTCAAAAAACATAGACTGGAGCCCAAAAGTTTGTTTTACAATTATATTTCATCTCCTCTCTGAAATATTACAATTTTATCTATTTATAGGTCTTAAACCATCTTGGAATCCTTAAAATTAGGATGCAACAAGCTTCGGATGGTTTAAGGAACCTAACCCTAAAAGTACAGAAAATACAAGAAATAAGAATGTTCAAGCGATGGGAAGACAAGAATAGGGGCTGAAATATGATCTTCTTTGTCTTTATCTAAATTTCGGTGCCTTTGTCTAACAGTGTCTAGGATAGTATCTAATATTTGTATTGAGATCAAGTGACTGCCATTTTAGGCAAACCTACACTTGTCTTTGATAGTTACTAACCTCCATATGCTCAATGGTCAGGCACCAAGTGTTCCTCTCTACTCTTCATCCAGGACCTCTTCCTCTATTTCCACAGGCTTCTTCTTCTTTGGTTTTTTCATCAAATCCCAAGTTGTCACATCATCTTCTGCAGGCTATTTGAAACTTTGAACACTCTGCAGTTGTCCTTTCTACCTTTCCCATCTAACATCAGTTATGCTTTTGACATCAACTAAAAACTTATTTATGTCAGTTTCTGCTTTGAAAGCCTCATCCAAAATTTTATTGAAACCATCTAAATCTAAATCAGAATCTGTAGTAAATGACTCATTACTAGGCATTCTGCTGTCAAATTCATTTATCCAGGCCTCCAAGCCCTTAATCTGATCATCTTCTCCTTTTAGTAGAGGAATAAATCTATTAAAATTTGGTGAACATAGGTTCATCTTAACCTCTATCTGATTCAATTTACCTTTAAAGAAAGGTAAAGTGACATTAATTTTCTTGATCTCATTTTTAACCACTGACACAATTTCTGGCAAATCTGATCTGTGTTGCTGCAAAGAGGCTAATTTCTCAAACAATTGTACCCTGGGAGACCATGCTGTGAAAAAAGGAGTTAAAATAGAGATGTACCCTACCAATTCAGCATGTAAGATGGGAAAATTATTATATGAATTCAGAATTATATCTATTTTATCTTTCAATATATCAATCCTATGCTGAAGAATACTTCTCAATGCGTTTATGGCCACTTCGTTATCCTTTTTGGCCACATCCTCTGTTTTAACCTCTTCCCCTGCTTCAAATTTCTCTTCTATTTGTAGAGGCTGGATTGAGGGTACATATACAACTTCAGGATTTTCTTGTAATTGATTAATCATCTCAATAATCACCTTATCCTACTGATGGATCTTGATATGACATAGTTCTCTATCTTTGGCCAGGGCACTAGCCTCCTCAATTAATACACCACACTTTTTAGACAAATGCGTTTTCTTATCTTCATTTACATGTGCCCAATGTGTCATTATTTGGGAAATCTCAAGATCTCCTATGTACTGCACTATCCACACCATCTGGTTTGCAACCATTCTCTCTTGAATGTTCAAAAGTTGAGGCTTCTAGTCTTTAGGACACAAATTCCACATGGAAAATGCTTGGGATTTTGGACTATATCCAAATCCTTTGATCATGTCACCCATTTGAATCTCACTTTCCATCTTTAGATCTGGCTTCTTTCTGATTTGGTCTATGATAAATGCTGAGGCTAGATCCTAGCCTTCAGCAAGCAAGGTTCCACTATTCAAGACCATCTTCCTAGCCTCATCAGGAGAAACATCCTCACTTTAAGGATCATATGTTTGTAGAGCCAGAAGAGCCTCATTTGTTACTACTTCTTCACCATTTGATTTCAACTATTCTATGATCTTCTCCTTTTTATGCCATCTCAAGAAATCCTTAAATTCATCAATTTTTATAAAGTTATCATCACTTAAGAACTATTATTGGTGAAGCAATCTTTCATCAATACATGCTCTGAGGGGAAATTCTATGTTTTCCTCTACCTCTTGCTACTATCTCTTTCATTTTCTGATCTCATTTCTTAAATTATGATCATATAATCTATTCCTAGGAACAAGAGCACTTATACTCTCCCCTTTTCTTTCTTTTTTTGTATAAGAGGTCTGGCTAAGGCCAACTTTTTGTCTCTTGATAGCAGGCTCTTCTATATCATCAGGTTGAGAAACCTTAGCCAAATCTATGATATGTCCCTGTTCTCCTTGTATCTGAATTGCTTCTACAACACTCTATTATGGTTGATCTATTTGAGGTGGATGGAAATATTCTTCATCACTCTCACTCTCATATTCAGATTCTTTTCCCCCCTTTTTCACATCCAAAACTATGTCCAATTTCTCACAAAGTGTGAAAAAATTATCTATCATAGCTTTAATTTTGTCAAAATATGGCAGGTCAAGATGAAAATCTCCAAATGCTAATCCATTTCTTTTTATTTGTTTCTCCAAATTTAACAACTCTTGAATTCTCTCTCTCCTACTTCTCACTTCATCTTCATCAAGGATATTCATAGTAGAATCCTCCTCCACACAAAGACCATGCACATATGTGTTTGGTATGGTAGGAGTTAGGAGTTTCTTAGCTCCTACAATAAATCCCTCTAGATCAATATATCTATATAATGTTGCTCCCATTTTGCAGCTTTCCAACCATCTTCTCAATAAATCAATGGCACCTTTTCCAATAATAAATTGAAAAATCTTGAATTGCCTAGGGGTTAATGTCCCCTTCCTGTGTGGTGCAAAGTGCTCATTATCTGTTAATAAAAGTTGCCAATTAAATTCCATAGCTACAACTCTTGATGGCACATGATATGGTAAGAGATGAGGAGGATGTGTGCATCCATATACTCTGATCATAGTGAAATTTTCTTCTAAAAATAAATCTCCCCAATTGTGGTCACCTTCCCACTTATCAAAATACTCACATGGCCTCAGCAATTGTAGCACCTTCACTGGGAGTCTAGTCTTGGTAATACCCAAACTCTGCATCAAAGGGTAGACAATCTAGTTCTCAAATCCACAGAAATCGCAATCCTTGGAGGTGAAATTCCATATCCTAATCCAAAATTGGAAAGGATTGGGCCTTTCATGAAAGATCCTCTGAGGGTTGAAATTATTTACATCCATGATGTCGTAATTTAAATTCAATAATAAATGCATCATGATAGAATAATGTAAAAACTTAGGATCTTTATCCTTCTTCCGCATAGCTACAAACCCCTCATGCATACTATCAATGATGTACTATATATAATCATAGCTAGTATTAGAATGCACATCTTGTAAATCTAATACCATCATTAAAATTCCAGCATTTATCTTCTCTTCTCTTCCATCCTTACCCAACACTCTACACAAGGCATATGCAATGTACCTGATATAAAAATGTAAATCTTTGAAACAATAGGGTGCAGTTCTTGGTAAAGGGTTAATGGGGTTTCTAACCTCCTTAAGGATATGTTTTTGCAACTGGTTCCTAGCAACCCCAGGCTGTAACCTATACCTTTCTTCCTACCTTGTAATATTAATCTTAGTAGACATGGTACTATATAAACCAAAAGCTTGCATAAACAAATACCTATTTAGAATTAACTGTGTAGTACCATCATTCTTTTTAATTGTCCTAGACAAGGTGTCCTAATGGTTTGCAAGACCTAAAAACAAGTCTACATCTACAAAGACATCAGGAACAATTAACCTAGCCAAACTACTAGTCCAAGGGTTTGATATTGGGATGGCCTTATCAGCATTATTATAAAAATAGTTATAGAGAGAAAAACGTATAGAACCTAGTGTATGGCCATCTCTGATTTTACAGTATTGATCTGCCAATATGTTGGAATTTTCTCTCTTATTCTATGTAGACCCAGGTAATAGCTTCAAAAATTCATTAGAGAAATTCCTTTTGCCCTTGGCATCTTCATCTACTTCATCTATCTTCCCACTGGTAGAAGCCACACTAACAACTTTACTCATTTTGTTCTGTTTTCACTTCTCTCTTACCGATATTGAAACAAATCTTCTCTCATGACTCCTTACTCTTCTCTATGCACTGAAAACAATTCAAGAACTTTGAAACTTGGAGAATCACCCTGAAATTGATCAATTCCTGCTTCTTGGACACAGAAAACCTAGCAAATTCTCCGCTCTAAAATTATGGATGTATGATGAATGAAAATAAACCTGTGACCATCTGTTTATGGTAACTTTTCATAGTACTTAGCTCATTATTGAAGAGGCAATCAATTTTTCCTTCAAGTTTACATGTTGTGGTATTAATTGAAATCCTAGCCATAGCTCATGAATGTGATAGGAAATCAAATTCATATGAGTGCATTTTTAGAAAAACCCTTATAAAATTTGAATAAAATGACATGTCTTGATATGATTGGTTCTTCAATAGACATCTCAGCTACCTTTTTCACACAGTAATTAATCTCCTATATTTCTATTGGGTGATGAATCTCTATATTGTCATGTCAGCAACTACCGCCTTATTAATTTTCATATTTGGCGACCAAGTGACTATACATTATCTCTTTATCATTGATCAAATCTCTTAACTCTTAATTCTTCTGGAGATCTAGAGACTATATTATTTTCTTCACCTTAGCTTAACCATGATTAACCTTTGGTGATCACGTGACCGAATGAATCCAAGTCGCTATTAGTATTGCCAAACTCAGAGTTTATTTGGAGACCCCATGACCTTGGTTACTTTTCATATTTTAAGCTATTATCACTAAGTCTCTGAATGTTCTTTTCATTTCACAAGACCCCACGACTACCCTTAGTCACCCAATCGCTAAATAAAACTGCTCTTTACTATCTCCTTCAGATACTTCACGACATAGCCCACAAAACCTTATCTTTTAATTTAAATTCATAGACTATGCGACAAAAGCTAATCTCATTGTTGCAAGAACATTTTACTCTTATGCAAATTTTATAGAGACTCAATGACTACCGTTGATCTTATCTTATTCTACATCTGATGGCTCCGTTAAGTCACTGAATATATTTTGGAAACCCTAAATCATTTGGAGACTTAGTGACAATGTTAAAATACATATTTTTACATCTTTTAGTCTCTTAACCAATGGTATTTTCCTTTTGGGAGACCACGTGACTAATACACTTTGTTATATTCACTGTGGACACATGTCTCATCTTAATTGTTTTTCTCCAAATTGCTAAAAAATGTTCACTTACCATGTTTGACCAGTGACTACCCGACCACCATATATTTCAATAAATTTGTGGTTTGTCACCAAGTCTCTGAACCTTTTACTTAACTGACCTTTTAACTAGAGACATGGCGAAAGAAGCTTTTAAACTTATCACTAACTGTGTTCTAATCTAGAGACCCCACAACTAAAGCAATCTCTAAGTCTCATGCTAATTTTCTAACTGTAGGATATACTGTGTGACACCGTGATTTAACCATTTGTCTCCATGTCACCAGATCATATCTTCTTCATTGGGAGACTTCGCGACATGAAAGAGCTCGCTAAGTCTCATAACTTACAAAGAATATTCTTTTCCCTTTTGAGACATCTCGACAATAGTTAATCACCCAGTCTCATGATAAAATGGAATATGCTTTTAGGATTAAGTAACTAGGCGACCATGAAAAAGGCACATGACTTTTTTTAACTTAAGTTTTTCAAAAAGGTAATGCAAAAATAGAAACTTGATTGACATTTTTAGGGCTTTTTGATTTTCTCCTAGAAGATAGCTTAGGGTTTTGGGTTTTTCACTATTCATTTGGATTTTGACAGGGAACACAAAATTTCCATAGGGATAATTCAAATTAAAACAAATTTTCTGATTTTGGATAAAAATTTGGCAGGAGGACAACAAATTTTTTTAGGGCAAACCAACAAAACTAGGAACACAACCAACAAGATGTTCTCAAGGGTCCATACTTATTACAATGAAAATAAAATCATCTTGAATCATGTGGATAAGGCTTGGGTGCCCTACACCATACTCCTCAAGAAAAAAATGACCTCAAGTCTCTTGAGTTGGAAAGTCTTCAAGTGGAAAGTCTTTTTATAAATATCTTCAGGGGTCATCAAGGTAGAATTCTCCATAGATTGTTGTTTCCACTTTACCAAGTACTCATAGTAAGGGGTTCTCCTTGTTTTCTTGCTCACTCTTTTGTCTAGAATGCTTTCAATCTCAGGATGGTTTGATATGGGTAGATCTTTTAGTGCTTTTTCCTATGGAGAATCTAAATCACCAATAACACAATCATCACTAACTAGACCTTTATAAGCATATATGTCAGCAACATTAAAAATAGGAGATAACCCAATATGAGATGGTAAGTCAATTTTGTATGCATTATTGCCACACTTATTTAGAATCTTGAAAGGACCAAGTTTATTCATCATGATTTTGGTATACTTATCCTTGGGTAGCCTTTCTTTCTTAAGATGAATCATTACCATATCTCCCACTTTGAATTTAAAATCTCTCCTCTTTTTGTCTGCATTCTCTTTATACTTTTTAGTGGTATGTTGAAATTTTTTTTCCACTTGTTCATGGATATCCTTCATCACTTCAGAAAAATCCTCTGCTAAGGAACTTCTCTTTTCCATCTCCTTGAAATCTTTGAGTTCTAGTACATCTCTAGGGTGAACACCATACACAATCTAAAAAGGAGTCAAACTAGTACTCCTATTGACTAAATCATTATAGGAGAATTCTTCTTGGGCTAGAATTGAATCCCAAGTGGCTCCATGTTCTTGAGTTATACATCTCAAGAGATTTACAAGGGACCTATTGATTACCTATATCTAACCATCAGACTCTAGGTGATATGCTGATGTCAGAGACACATTAGTTCCAAGATTCCTCCATAGTGTTCTCAAAAAATGTCCCAAAGACTTAGGGTCTTTATCAGATATGATTGACAATGGTAAACAATGGAGTCTAACAACCTCCTTAAAGAATAACCCTTCTATGTGAGATGCATCATGAGTCATTCTACATGGAATAAAGTGTGACATTTTAGAAAATATATGCACTACTACATAAATATTGTCAAATCCAGATTTGGTCTTAGGTAGACCTAGGAAAAAGTCCATACTTACTGAATCACATGGATTTGAAGGGATAGGTAATGGGGTATAAAGTCCTATATTTTATGTGTGACCCTTATCTTGTTGAAAAAATAAACAACTCTCTACAAATCTTCTGACATATGTCTACAACTTGGGCCAATGATAGAATCTCCTAACAAGTTCCAATGTTTTATCCACTCCAAAGTGTCCTTCTAAACTTCCAAAATGATTCTACTTGATGCTTTTTTCCCTAATGGATCCTTTTGGTACATACAACAATTTTCCTTTGAAAAGTAATCCATCCTCCACAAGAAAATTTGAGAAATCAGTGTGATATCTCTCCGACATGTGAGTACAAATTTGATAAGCCTCCTTGAAGTCATCATATGTTGCATACATATCCTTCATAGCATGAACCCAAAAAATTTCTAACTAAATAATTTGAATGGTTAAATATCTCCTACTAAGAGCATCAACAACCTTATTCACAATGCCTTTCTTATGTTTGATAGTAAAGTTGTAATATTGCAAAAAATCCATCCATTTCACATGTCTATGGTTAAGTTTCTCTTGTCTATTCAGAAAACTAAGTGCATGATTATCAGTAAAGACAATGAATTCTTTGGGCAGCAAATAATTCCTTCATTTCCTAAGTGACTGAACCATTGCATAAAGTTCAAGATCATAAGTTGAATAATTTTTCTTGGCTTCATTTAGTTTTTCACTAAAGAAGGCAACTCATCTCCTTCTTGACTCAAAATCCCACCAATGGATTTTTCCCTTGCATTAGATTCCACTATGAAGAATTTATGAAATTCTGGTAGAACTACAATGGGTTTATCTACAATCTTCCTCTTCAAAAACTCAAACAACCCATTATCCTCGTTAGTCCACAAAAAAGTACATTTTATTCCACCTTTAATGATATTGATGATAGGAGTACATATTCCACTGAAGTTTCTAATAAATTTTTTATAGAAACTACAGAAACCATGAAAACATTTTAGCTCTGAAGCAGTAGTAGGAGGTGGCCAATTTAGAATGGCTTCAACCTTAGAAAGATCCATCTTGAAACTATTCTTGGATATCACAAATCCTAAGAATACAAGTTCTTATTGAAGGAACATACACTTCTCTAAATAGATCTTCAACTATTCCTCATGGATCTTCTTCAACACCATGTCCAAATTCTTGAAATGTTCATCCTTACTCTTGCTAAAAATAAGAATATTATCAAGATATACAACAACAAATTTATTTAGAAAAGGTTTCAAGACTTCATTCATAAGTCTTGTAAAAGTGCCTGGAGAATTTGAGAGACCAAAAGGAATTACAAGACATTCATAAAGACCCTCAATGTTCTTGAATGTTGTCTTCCACTCATCTCCACCTCTGATCCTTATCTGATGATAACCACTTTTGAGAGCTATCTTGGAGTAATAACTTACACCCCCTAAACAATCCATTAGATCCTCTATTCTAGGCATAGGGAACCTATATCTTATGGTTATCCTATTGATTTCCATATAATCCATATATAGTCTCCATGTACCTTCCTTCTTGGGTGCTAGGACTACAGGGAGTGCACACAGACTCACACTCTTTCTAATGAAGCCTTTGAAAAGAATTCTTCAATCTATCTTGATGTTTCTTGGTTATGTTCAGGGGTAATCTTGTATGCTTCCTTGTTCAGAAGGGTGGCCCTTGGTATGAGGTCTATATAATGACTCACGTACCTTTGAGGTAGTAAGGTATCTGGTTTACTTTCTGCAATCATACCCTTATACTGATCCAATAGTGCTTTAACCTCTTTAGGACCTAAATCTCTATTAGTGGCTTTGACCTTTGAATCCTTCAAGGGTGTCTTTTGAGGTCTCACAACTATTGAAAAACAAGATGTATCATTTTCCTTCAACACTTTCATGAAATCTCTCTCTCCTACACACAAGACACTACTAAGAACATGTTTGTCCTTATAATTATCATAAAGTGGATTCATCTCATACTCAACACCATCCTTAGTTATTTTATACCAATTGGTTTTCCCATCATGGTTGGTATTCACATCAAATTGCCAAGGTCTACCTAACAAAAAGTGATAGACATCCATCTCTGTGACATCACATAAAACTCAATCTGTATTCTCTCCTATCTTGAACTCTACCCAAACTTGTTCATTAATGAGGGTTTGCTTCTCTTTTCTCAACCACTAGGATTTATAAGGAAATGGATGAGGGATTCTTTGTAATTTTAATTTATCAACCAATTATCTAGATGTAATATTATCACTCGATCTAGAATCTCCAATAATTTTTCATACCTTATTGTTCAACTTGCAACTTGTTCTAAAAAATAACTTCCTATGAGGTGGCTTTGAAGTGGTAGGTACCCTTAGGAGTATCCTTTGCATCATGACACATTCTCCTTGTTCTATATTTGTAGGACTTGAAGTTGTGGTGTGATAAGAAGACACACTCTGACTATCATCCTCTTGGGTTAATTGCACCCTTCTATCTCCTCCTTGTCTATTTGTGCCAAGCTTCTCAGGATATCTAAAAGATTGATGCCCAATCTGGTTACAAGTGAAACACTTGGCAGTGAAGACACTATGTCCTATCCCACCAAATCTCCCTCTATTGTTTGATCTTCTGCCTCTGAAAGTACCTTTTCTACTTGTATCTCCCTCTGATTCTTGATTTCTAGAGTCACCTTGGATTCTTGAAGATGATCCCCCACCATTGAATCTGCCTGTGCCTCTAAATTTTTTCCCTCTACCTCTACTATTTTGTTCACATTTTCTTATTTTTTTTCCTCAACCCTTATGATGGGGAGGTCACCTTACTAAACTGTATTCCTACTCTCTTCTAGGAATCTTACCTTGGACCCTATTCACTTCAGGATCCTCTAGACTCACACTTGAGTCTCTTAGGGTTAATCTCAGACCCTAATCAGAAGGACTTCTTTTCTCCCTCTCTCCTAGGCTTCCTTCCCACCAAAATGTCTCTCTTCACTGTATCTCACTGTTCATGACTGAATACAGTCAGTCATGCACCTTCTCCTTCTATCTCTCTCTACTACAAGTTCCCTTGCCGGACCATCCAAGCTCACCTAGGACTTGTCTACAATTCGGACTAGCCTCTTCTCCAACACAAACATTGAAATAGAAATATAATACATAATGGATACCTTTTGATAGTCACATCCCATAAGCTTGATCATGAGAGTCAAAAGGCATCCATTGAACTAAATTGGAATCAAAATCCTATTCTACAGAAGTCTGTACACAAAAACAAGTTTTTACACAGAACACACCAGTAACACTTCTTTATTGAAAATTAGAAGTAATTTACAATGCCAATTCAAATCTCCTCTACTAGTCTGCTCTGTCTCAAATTTCTCTAACAACCACAACCACAACAACAACCCTTTACAATGGTTTCTTCCCTCTATTTTATACTTGGCCTGTTCTGTAACCATTTTTAGGTTACCTCACCGCCTGAGGATTCTGACTACCTCGGCTTCCTCGTATTCCTTCTGTACCTATCATCAAGATCTTCCTCTGCATGGCCATCAACATGGACAATGTCTTTCTCTTATGTCACTGACCTTTCTAATTTCCTCTGCGATGTTGACAAGTCAACATATTTACTTCTCTGGCCATTAGTCGCATTGTCGCAAGTCTCAAACACACTGCATGTCTTTATCTTATGACTTGGCGATGGCTTGATGTCGCGCACTCGCTATGCTTCTACCCGAGCTGACCTTTACTCTATGACTAAGCGATATAATTCTCGTCGCGCTCCCGCACTGTTTGAATTGAGCTGATGTTTTTCCTCACGACTGAGCGATGAGCACTCATCGCACACCTGCAACACTCTAACATGAGCTACTGATCCGTCTGCGACTGAGTGATAGATGGTAGTCATGCTCCCACAATGGTTTGAACTACACTGATGATTCATCAGTGAGTACACGATGCATGGATGTCGCGCACTCACCCTACTTAGAACTTAACCGCCGGTTGATCGGCGACTATGCGATAGAGGGTCATCGCATGGTCGCGCCATTTTCAGACTAACTGCCGATAGACCGCCAACTGTGCGATGAGTTAGTTGTTGCCTTGTCGCATCAATTTTTCACTAACCATCCATCACCTCGCAGGCATGCGATACCTTATCATCGCATTGTCACACACTGTCTTCTGTGAACTGCTAACCGCCTGCGACTGTGCGATGAGCTCATCATCGCTCACTCGCTCACTTAGGAACTTGACTGCTGGCTAGCTCGCGAGTGTGTGATTCACTATTTTCTGTTCTCTGCTGGTCATCTGCGACTTTGCGACTGAGTGAAGAACTGTTAAGGTTTATTAAAATACTGACCATTCACTGTGATCTGCTCCATTGATCACTCAGTTTGGACCTCCTAGGGTTTTGAAGCTAAAACCCTAGGGTGCTCTGCACCACCTTAGTACCATTTGATAGAA
Source organism: Thuja plicata (assembly GCA_018584345.1). Classification (NCBI taxonomy): domain Eukaryota; kingdom Viridiplantae; phylum Streptophyta; class Pinopsida; order Cupressales; family Cupressaceae; genus Thuja; species Thuja plicata. The sequence goes on along the minus strand of MU224350.1, from coordinate 925,863 downwards.
ATTATGGATAGTCTCAGGGTTGAACAAACTAAGTTCATCTTGTATCCCATACCTTAGACCATTTAGGTATCTTTCCAACTTTTGTTTCTCATTTTATGGTATCTTATCCCTGAGGGTCATTCTGTAGAACTCTTTTGTATAAGAACTTACATCAAGACCTTTCTGTATAAGATTCTCGAGTTTCTTGTATAGATATACTTCATAGTCCTCAGGGACAAACTGTTTCTTGATCTCACTCACCATCTTCTTCAAATTAGAAATGGGGTTTCTTTCTTCTTCTACCCTCTCACTTTGTATGAAGTTCCACCAACTAAGGGTTGGACCTTTCATCTTTTATTTAGCCAACTTCACCTTCTGGTGTTCAAATACTTCTTCACACTCAAAATAATTCTCTAATGCCTCTATGTAGTCCATGCATTATTTTGGATTCATCTTACCACAAAACATGGGTAGATCCACTTTGTCTTTCCTCCCAAATCTTTGAAAGGATTCTAGGAGGGGTTTATGATCCACGGGTATCTCTCCTCTATTATTAATAGGAGCCTCTTCTTCCTCCTCTTCAGACTCCTCTACAACATTTCTCCCTTGTTTACTTTTCATCTTATCCAATTCTACTTTAAGCCTCCTTTTTCTAGCCGCTTGTCCTCTCACCAAATTTTCCAATTCTACATTGGTCATCTTTGCATGGAGGTCCTCTTTACCCTGTTCTTCCATGGTTTAAATGTCTTCCCAAAACCAATTCTAGTTCTCTGATACCACCTGATGCAAAGAGCACAATGAGAAGACTAAGAGATGGTCAATCTCTTCCTTAACACTTCAACCTTGGTTTAGGAAAAATCAAACTCCACACTCCTTTCAATAGGATGGATAAAAAATTTCCTATGAGGTCTAGACAGTCTCCTTACACCAACTCAAAATCCAAGGTTATGAAACAAATATCTTCAAATTATGTCTTAGGGACACTTTCCCTAAACCCAAACCAAAGTGTGAAACTCTTCACCAGTGGCTTCAACCAATCAATCCAATGGTTGGTAGAACTTACTAGGGTCCTATGGACGAACAATCATCCAACACATTGATTCATACACACCCAAAAACACCCAAAACCTTACTGACCTGTAATTCCTTTTAGCCCTATCGAAGTGGTTTTTCTTGCATAAATTTTGATTGTGGAGGGTACAAGATTAAGTGAAAAGGTTTTTAGATACCCTTTATGGAGTTCTTACAATCCACAAGGACCCAAGGTCCAACTGTACTCTAGCACCACTTAACCCTTACAAAGTACACATAATTAGCTAGATTAGGCTTGGTTTACTAAGCAAGTGGTCAATGATTGGTTCAAAAAATGGATGCAGGGATTAGGAAGTCTTCTACTAACCCCAAATGACCTATATCAACCCTTAAAATGATCCCTCTAATCAAATACTTCATCTTTTCATGACTGTTCATATCAGACTAGCTAAATACATTGAGATATTTAGCCTAGGGCTTGATGCCAAAAATAACCAAACACCAGATCTTGAGAAGAGCCTAAGGAATCATTAATATTAAACCCCTAACTTGCATTTCCCAAGAGGCCATGGATTTCCACTGGAGAAATGACAAGTTAGGGCTCCATTTGTGTGACAAGCCTAGTTTTGATGCCCTACTAGACTGCTTTCACCTGCATCACCTTAAAACGGAAGCACTTCCCTGTTAAGAATGTTTATCCCTCCTTAGGGGATTTTTTTACCACCATCACATTTTCCTTTCATTTCTTCATCCTCTCTTACTCCTCTTCCTATTTAGGGCCTTGATTGGGCTTCTCTAGGAACCTTCCATCCCAACTGGCATGTTTTCTAGGGGTCCTGACCCCCTAGGTCAAGGTCAACCTTGACCTTGACCTAGGTCAAGGATGACCTTGACCTTGACCTGGGTCCCGCTTTAAAATTTTGAAGTTTGTCAGCTGCCGGAGGGCATCAAAAATTCATTTCCCGCTTCCAGTCGACTATTTTGGGTTACGAGGTGGCAAGTCTTAAATTATATATAACATAGGTCCTCTTCTAGGGGCATGGGTCTAATTGGAATTTAATTCTCCTATGTTGGCCTCTCTAGAAGATTGTGCCCTAGTTGCATATAAAAGGAAGCTTTCTCCTCTCATTTTCTCTAAACTCACTCAACCATCAAGCACTAAGTCTCTCTAAGTGAAGAAACAAGGAAGTATGATCAAGTGCCTCTAAAGAAATCATCAAGTAAAAATTTCAAGCATCCATTTTTTTCTACATGTTTTCAATCTCTCAAAGTGTTCAAGTCTTCCCCTCAAGCTTTCAAGTTCTCCATTGAAGATCAAGGATTCAAGTTTTCAATCCTTTGAAGGGATTTGGTTCAAACATTCAAGATTCATCATTCAAACCCTAGATCTATCCATCATGGTGGAGTGATCTTCCTTCAAGATCCTTTGTGCATCCTCAACACTCATTCATTCTCCCTTCAAGGTGGATTCAAAGCATACAATCATGGAGGTTTATGGTTTCTAATTGAATCCAAGCTTTCATATTTACATACTTGTTTACATTCAAAATACACTTGTATATCTATTCAAATATCATAGCTTCATTATTAGATTTACTTATACTACTTGCTAGCATTCTTTATTTAAATCATTGATTTCATGGTTAATTCCTAAATTGGGGTTTGACTAAGGAAAACCCCTCCCCCCAAATAACAAACCATTTTTCTTGTAGGTACAGGTTTGGAACAGTAGATCGGGATGAAGATTTGGATACCCTTTTCAGCAAACTTGCGGGATCCGAAAGCAGAATGTCAGTCTGAGACTTTTTAGGTCAATTATGACCTAGGGTGAAATTATAAATTCTAGCAAATGGTGACATTGACTTTAGGATGCAAATTGAAACTGTTCGAGAACGGAAAAATATTTCTAGGTTTTGTCTGTCACTACATTTCTATTCCAGATCTGGTCTTAGATTTTCCAGAAACTAAACAAAAAGCTTCAGAAAATAGCATTCTTTAGATCTACAACATTCAAGGTTAGTGCATCTCTCCTATTTATTTCAATTAAGGTTTTCAATCTATCTAAATCTAAAATACATTTCAAATTAACCAATCAAACCCAGGTACTTAAGATATTCCTTATTCTTATTTCCAAATGATTGATTCATTTATGCATTGATCCTTCCTCTTGGGTTCTTGGGTTAATCAACTTGGAACTTTCATTTACATATCTAAGGATAGAAGGAGAGTATCTTATTTACCCCCATAACATATTTAAATGTAAGGGATTTTATGTTAAATGAATCCACAAAACACATGCATTTTTCTACCTTACATTTTGGTGAACTCACGATAGACAACTCTTTCTTTTTGGTGTTAGATGCTTTGCATCTTTTAGTTAAAGACTAGATCTTGCATATTAAAATAGTTTTATTTTATTCTCTTTCATTTCAAAATACAAAAAAATCTACATAATCATAAAAATATAAAAACACTTCTCGCATTTCATTCACTATGAAGATCTTTAAGATACTTTGGGGTATGGCTATTTTTCTCATTATGCTTCTTTTAGCATATCTCTATAGTAATTATGACATTTATGAAAGTATCATCCATTTCATTATGTTTGTTAATCTTCATGTTTCACTTTCTTATACTATTTTGAGATTAAGTAATACTAATCTTCCTACTTTCAAAACTTTCATTAAGGATTTGTGTAGTGGACTTATTACTCCTTTGGATTATCTGAAGAATTGGGTAGATGATACCCCACCTCCTAAACTTCCTGCTCCTATCATGAATAGTCTAGTTCCTAATCTTCCTAATCCTCATCCTATCAATCCTAATACAATTCCAAATATTCCTATTTCTATTTCTCCATCTTCAATCCCTAGTTCTTCCCACATTTATGATGGGGCTCAAGCTAGGGTTCATGATAATGATGTTCGAGAATTATTTCATTTACCTTCACCACCCTATCCAATACATTATGATGTTAAAGTGAAAAACAAGGAAACCTCTCCTAATCCTATCATTTCACCATACACAACATTTTCCCATGAACACCATAATCAATCTCCTCCTATTGAAGCTTTGCAAGATAGGTACACTACCGAATATACTATGGTGGATAAACAAGGCTATAAAGGTTTAGGGCTTGGTATTAATGAACAAGGCATTAACAAACCAATTCATTCATCTCCTAAACAAGATATTCATGGTATAGGTTTCCCAACTCCTCCAATCAAGGGAATGGATCTTAACCATCATCCTCCTCTCCATGTTCTTCTTCCAACACCTTCTTTAGATCACCCTAATACTCCAAAAGATGTGGCTAAGAAAGTGTATGTCCAATTAATGAATTCTAAGAAAGAAATATTTAAAACTATTCCAAAAAATGCTCTCTCTAAATATAGATGTCCTTTTCATAATAGTAATAAAAATTTACTTGTTGATTGTGTGGATTTCAAGTTATATGTTCAAGAAAGAGCTTCCTTGGGGATTATATCTCATTCACGTGCAGTATTACAATTTCTTCATAATTTTGATATAGGGAATTCCCCTCATTCTTCTATAAGTTAGATCATGTTTCTCCTCTTGTTCTTAACTCAGGGGCAAGAGGGATTTTATTCCAGTCTTCTAGGATCCATTTTTTCTCTTAGCATGCATTTTGTTTTGATTTTAATTGGATATTCTTTCTATATTTTATTCCTATACATTTTTTATGATATCTTTTCTAGGACATTTGTTTTGTAAAGATACCTTTTTTCTATGAAATCTCTTGATATAATTTGATATATCCCTTGCTTTCATCCTTGAGGGGCAAGGTATTTTCCTTCCTCTTCTATCTAAGGATCTCCTTCCCTTAGCTTAGTAGCATTTCTTTATCATATAACATTATTTCCTTATAAAGAAGTATATTTTTGACTATGGACACCCTCTTATATGGGAGGTGATTATCCTAGGTCATCACATCTTCTTTATTTTTCAAAACTATTCTCTTGATAAACTCTTTCCCTCCCTTTGGATAGAGTTTGACTCCTTCATTATGAGATTCCTCTTCCTTTTCATCGCAAGGGGGCTAGATGATTGAATCTTTGGTCCCTCTTTTTCTTTAGAAGATGATATTTTATCCTAAGCACTCCTCTATGGTGGGGGTCTTGATGATAAGATCTCTTCCTCTTTGAGGATCCTTTTTCCAT
>MU224350.1:876359-890497 GCA_018584345.1 Thuja plicata | reverse complement strand
GATATGAAGCTAGTCTTAAGAGGATGTCTTAAGGCACAATGCCTTAAGGGGATGTCTTAAGGGGATATGAAGATAGTCTCAAGGGGATGTTTTAAGGAGATATAACTTGTCACGACGTCTTAAGGGGATATGAAGCTATTCTTAATGGGATGTCTTAAGGGGATGTAAGTAATATATATAATTACATTTGAACCTTAAAAGGATACATTCAAACCTTCAAAATATACATGTATAAGCATATATCAAAACATTTGAACATTTGAAATCTAATGTTCAGATTAAAGACATCACAAAACTGTGGGATTCGGTCCAGAATATGGAACCACAAATGGAAGAAATCCAGATCATGGAAGACCAGATGGATGTTGCTGAGTAATTATTGCTAGACTATTTTGGCTGCTGGATTTTTTTTCGATATTATTTTGCTAGAAGTAAATTGTTGTCTATTTTTTGAAACTTTATGATCTTTATTGTATAATCAGAGGTTAATCCTTTTTTTGGTCTTGTGTCATCTTTGACAGATTGTTGTTGTTTTGGAGTTCGTTGCTTTTCTTTCTGTTCCTTGTAAAGGGCTTCGGGGTCCCTTTAAAACCTATTGTTACCTTAATAAAAAAAATTTGAACCTTCAAGGAATACATGTGTATAAGCCATAATTAAACTTGTATAAGTAGTTTAAACGCATACATTAACTCCATATATCAAAACATTTGAACCTTCAAAGCATACATGCATAAGCAGTATAAAAGCATACGTAAATTGCATATATCAAAATATTTTAACCTTCAAAGCATACATGTATAAGAAAATTTATAGTACTTTTTTGTATCTCTAGTTCAAATATGAAAGTATAAACCCTAATTATATATCAAAACATTTGATCCAAATTTATATATATAACCACTCCTAGAACTCAAACTATATAGTAGTTTGTTGTATCTCTAGTTCAAATATGAAAGTATAAGCCATAATTATAGAAGTTTCTAAGCCTAAAGCTCCTGATACATATAGTTTGGATCCTCTCTATCTTTTATTATCTCCAAAAAGAATTCATGTTCTTCAATAGGCAACCTCCACTTTTGGCTGCCATGTCCTTTTTGGCATTGTCTCAAATTGTAACTTTGTCTCTATAACCAAGTGACTATAATGTAGAACTTTTTGGCCAGGCATGTAATCAATAAATTGAACACCATATTTTTTTATCTTTGTTTTTTGATAATAGGTTCCTTCAATAACAACTGGACTAGTAAGATACTCTTGGCCATCACCATCTACTGCTATTTATGGCAATTTGTATTTTACTTTCATTTCATCTTAGTAGATAATAATCTACAACTTATGTATTCTTAGGATCTGCAACCATATCCAAAATATCACCTATAAATAAATCATCCCATAAATTAGAAACAAAAGGAAGATGAAATATAAAAATCACTTGTCATAAATTAGAAGAAAATAAAATATTTAACGCGTGCACACACACACATGTAACAACTAAATATAAAACACATTCATAATCATATGAATATATATGATCATGAATGACTATGCCATTGCCATCATCTTCATAAGGAGGCATTTTGATCAATTGTTTCATTTTCCATTGTGAAATATATCCATGTGCAATATTCTTGCATTGACTATTTGCATTGGTTTCAATACAATCAACACAAAAGCATGATTTTTCTCTTACTTGAATAAATGGAGGCTTTTCATTTCCTGAAGTCATCACTTGATGTAAACTTGTAATACCAATAATTGATTGAGAATTGTAAGGATTAGATTGATCAATGTCTATTATATATAAATGTTCAATGAGATTCATTTACATTTTTAGATCAATGTACTTACATGATATAAAAGTGAAATGCATGTCTTCAATTATAAATTTTAAAAGAATCTAAATACAAGATTTTACCTCTGACTTCCCAAAAATAGTGTTTGTTTTCTGTTGTGTCACGACTAGAAAAATGATTTCGGCACCATTCAACGATTTCCTTTGAATTGTCTATGCTATTACCTAAATAATAGATATCTAACTATCAGTTTAAAGAAAATGAAGAAGCTCTAAATATATATACCTTATGTAATTTTAATTAAGAAATAGATATAAACATTATTTATTCACACCATTTGTATTGACAAGTTCATGTTGGTGAAGTCCACACTTCACACATGCTCCCACTCCATCATGCTCTCCTTTCCCATGTCCACTTTCAAAAACATTCCACAGAAACTTAATGTCGTGTCTTTCATATTGCATGGATAGCCAATTAAAGGCTTTCACATACTTAAGTTGTCCTATAATTACAAATCAAATCAAAACCAATTACAAAAACATGTAAATCAAGAATTTAAATATATACATATGTACGTGCTCAGGAATTAGATTAAAAGTAAATAATAACTTAAAATGAGAATGAAAATCAATTTCAAAATTTATGTACTTACCCGTACAACCATGATACCAAATCTAGTGTTGTGAAGCATGTATCCCATAATTCTCAAGGTCCTCAAAAAACTTTCTAAAATAGTGGGGTGCATAGCTCCTATCATCAACTTTATCATCACTGATATAGAAATGAACCTGCTTGATGATAATGTGATCATTTGGATCATTACTTTCTACACCATCCAAATAACATTGTGTGTGTCTATAGCTCCGTTGCACAAATATTGCTACTTGATCAGAATGATAATATTGAGCCTAAATTTGTGATTGAGGGGAAAAAGTATATTTCTATGAGAAATCTACAATTGAAAGAATACAACCAGGTGGAAAACAATATTTGGAATCATGAAACCGTTTAGCTTTCCATCATGCACCATGGCAATGTTCGATATATGGGTAAATCATAGTACAAATTTTTTTCATAAATTGAAGGTAGGGAAATTCACTCTCCTTCAATACAATTTTTTTGGATTCATCTCCTGTCTCAGTTTGGTATGTCTCATATTCAAATCTCTTCCAAAAAAATACCGTTGTAACATCAATATGCTCAATTTTCCATGGAAGTTTTTGCAAATCTCCACAATCAATGCATGCATTTTTTATGCAATGTACATTGAACTCATCTGAATCTTTTGATTTATCACAAAAAATAGACTTCACAATTTGTGTTGTACTTCCAGTGATGGTCATATTTGGATTATGTATTGTCATATCTTTTTTATATGATTGTAATTATATATGATACTCAACATGATTTTGATATAAAAAAGTTTCATGTACCCTATTTATGTGTACAAAGAAAGCGCACAACCTCTCAAACATTCTCTAACATATTTTCACATCTGAAAAATTCTTGTTTGAACACTTGAACAGTTCACTCTATGTTGTATCTATAAAAATGGTTTGGGTGTTTAATTTTCTTACTGGTCTCTTTATCTTTCATTTGTATAGTGTCCCTTCTATTGGAAGAAATGCAGAAGTGGCTGGTCCAATATTCAATCACCTATCTCTTGACATCTTCATAATTTTTGTCTTTTCAAGGAAGTCTACAAATATATACCCAAATCTTATCAATGTTTTCATCTAACATATTTCTCATCATGATATAACTTTGAACAATTCTTCTAGATGCATTTATTAATCCAAAAATTGATTGAACTTGTCTTCTATGTGACAACCTCTTACTATAAATTGTAATCATCAAAGCTCTGCATGCAACACTTAAATAAGCTCCTCGACTTGTGTTATTAATAATGATGAATGTATCTTGCAAATTTTCCACTATTGTTTCTTTTACATGACCTCCTAGGCTTTTCTTATTTTCAATACCCAACAACTTTAAAAAAGGATTCATTTCTTTTTTCCTCAATAACTTGGCAAATAATTGTGCTCTTCCAACCACAAATGTTTTCTCAAAATATTTCTCCCACATGTTTTTGCAATAAAATTTAATTTTTATTTCAAGTATCATGTGTTCAGATGAGATTTGACTGAAAAGAGAATCCTCATTTATCTCCATCAAATTTTTCATGCCTATTGAAATGTGTCTACCTTGACTACTACCAATTTCTTCCCCTACTCGAGTTGCATCTTCTTGAACATCAACAGGTTCTTTTTCAACATCAACAAGATATTTGTGAACATGAAAAAGTTCCTCTTGACTACGTCAAACTTAAAAAAAAAAAACATATCAATAATTGTTCAATTTTTTTTTTAGAATAATAGGCATAGACTTCAACCAATTTTGCACATTTCATCAGTTTACATTATCTTCAAATTCCAAACAGAAATCTCACTTTTATGTCGTTAAAGTTGAATTGTTTTGTTGGTGTTGTTAACCTTTTCCTTTATAAAAGTGTGACACAATATTGTGCTTTTACCCCAAAGTCTGTTATTCATTATTCTTTGATGGGGTCTTCATAAAACTTTTATAATTATCCATTCTTGCTAAAATATAAAAAAAACCTCAATAATTTAAAGGTTTTGGGAACTTTCTTGCAAAATCCAACTCACAACCAATTCATTTAATTCTTTCAAATGACATCTCTTGTAGGCATTCTGTCAAACAATTTGAAGCTTGTTTTTGGATTAATTTTTCTTTACCAATAAGACTAGAATTCTCTGAGGGAGTTGAGCTAATGATTCATCTTTTTGAACTCCCAAATTTTGCAACAATGCTTGGAGACAGTGATTGTGATTTGACATTTTGAATGTATTTTCATTGGGACATTTCCAACTACCATATCTGACAAAAGACTGCCTTCCATTAAGCTAAGAGGATGTTTTTAATTTTAACCATTTTGGCATGAGCACACAAAATAACTGAATATTTCATCTGCAATCTCTAGGATAGGAAGCTTAACGGGGATAGAGGTTAATTAACCTCTTACTTTGGTACAATTTTAAAAGTTGAAAAAACCTTTCCAAAATATAAAATAAGTTAATTAATCTTTCATCTTTTTGAGCAAATTTAATTAACTTTTATAATTTGTGTATTTTCAAAAAGTTAATTATGTTAGAATTATTAGGTACTTAGAGGGGGGTGGATCAGTACAAACAGGTAATAAACAAATTCAACCACTGATCTAAATAATTGCAGAATTACTTTCCAAACAACAAAGAATATAACTGATGCAAACACATAAAATAAAGTAATATCAAGTATCCACAAACTCATCACACATGACACATATATTTTATAATGGAAAACCTTGGTTAGATAGAGCAAACCACGGTGGGGATGACACTCAGAAGCCCACTACTGCAGTAAGTGAGTTTGACCTGTTAGGAGCTACAATCACCCTTTCTGAGGGTTCACCCTATTAGAAGTGACTAGTACACTTTTAGGAGTACAATCAAATTAGTTATGATCTATCTCGCTAGAGGATTTAAAAACCAAATTAAGAGTTCAGCCAGTTAATGTATTTACAAAAAGAACTTGTTAGAGTTCACCCGGTTAAGGGATTTTATTTCTCCAACTCTTAGGGAACAACAAGATGAATGATCTAGATGTAGCACTGAATGCTTGTCAGATCCAATATGTTCTCTGTACTCTAAAACTTCTCACTACTGTCTATCTATCAGTTCTCTAATCGCAGCCCTAAAATCACAAAATCCTTATCGCATCTTTCACAATAGCAACAACCATTTCAACAAGAGCAGTTCCCAATATATACACAACTTACACCAACATCAAACACACCAAAAATGATCTTCAAATGATTTCCTACAAAAGCACCACATGCAAAAGTGATAATCTTGATGTATAACATATTTTATCATGACCATGTTAGATCAAGATAAGAACTACAAGTTATATCTCCAAAGTAGTCAAACACATTTTTGCTTCTCCAATGCAACACCTCAAATCCACCTTAAAAGATTGCATCTATCACATAAATTTTAAAAAAATAAATATATAAGCTCTCTTCCATGTCATCATATCATTAGATATTATCACACATGCTATACTACTCACCGATCTGTGATCTACCAACTATTACTAAAGAACTCTTGAGTTCTACATGTCTTAAAGTCTGTGACAACAAAAACTCTTTTACTGATCAACCAAATGAGTTGTGGTTGGAACCACACTGAAATATAAAATTTTTGATATGGTATATGTGACCGCTCCTCATAATTCCACTTATATGATGATCACCACCAAAGGGATGTTTTCATTGTCTACCAATCTTTTGGACTTAGCCAATTTTATGCATTACCTTATTACAGATTGTGTCTTTACTTCACTTGTTGTATTTCATGATTGTATTGACTTAGTTTCCATCAATGACAACCAAATAAATGACTCCCTATGAATGCACCTATAAATTCATTAGAATTTCAACAATCTCACCCTTTGTTAGTGATGGAAAACACATGCTAACTGATTACAATCGTGCAATCACAATCTTCATACTAGAAGATCAGAACAAAAGAATATATACCAACATATGACTTCTTGTGTCTCTCTATCGGTCTATAGGATAGACTAATAATCCCCCTATACATATACTCCCCCTTTGGCAACAATTCCAAAGATACAAAAAATTGAAATATGTACACTAAAACAAATTTTATGTACATCCTTTCAAATATCATCTTGAGGTTTATCTTTGTTGAATCCAAGGATGTTTTACGTGCCTTATCAAAGTATCTAAAAGAAATGATTTTCTCAATCAGACTAGAAGCAATCTCTTCCATACTATCTAGTGTCCTCATGTCTGGTAAGGCAAGTATGAATTATGCCTTATGCACATTCTGTTGCATGACCTCTACTATAGGTGATAAGGAGGATTGAAGTTCTAGTACGGTAAGCATTATGTTCTCTTTCTCATGCTGAAACTGATTTATCTTGTGTGAAATTTTCTTTACCTACTACTGAAAGTAGTGAATGATATTGTCATATAATCAAGATGACTGCTTAGTTTCTTGAGCTCCTTCTAAGATTCTTCTATACTTTGTTCAAAATATTGAACAAAATCAGATAGCCTTGATACTTTTTTAAATAATTGACATGTCTTAGTCAATGTAGACTTGAATTTATTTACCAAATATGTCAATTTTTTATGATATGCAGTGATCTTTTCCATTAGCTTAACTATCATCTTCGTCTCTAAGTTCTCCTATGCAATCTTTATAGCTACTATGTGCAAATTTGGGCCTTGATCTAAAATTTCCTTAATAAGAGTATCAATTTGATCAATAGTAGAATCATCTTCATCATAATCTACCTCAGGTACTAACTCAGCTAGAGTGTTTCTAGATTGCCTTAATACTCATCTTCTTTTTCTTAGATCTCAACTTGTCTCTTACAACCTTTTTCTTCAATTGTTCAGAGAATTCCATCAGTTCTTTAGGTTTCAATTTAATAATATCCACTGGTGTGGTCAGTTTTTCTTTTTCTTCAACTTCTTCTTCTTCATCTTCTGCAATGGGCACTGGTTTATGTCTCTTGTTTTCACATGATGCTCCAAGACTAAATTTCCTTTGTATCTCAAGTTCTTCTTCAGTCTTTTTCTAAGTATCCTCCTGCTAACTTTCTAAAACTTTCTCCTCTTCCTTTTCATAAATATATTCCTCTGTATGCTCCATAGGAGATGGTGAGGATGAATCCTCTTTACCTATAATGTCTATAATTTCAACCTCATCTCCCCCTATTTTTCATGGACCAATATTTTGTACTTCAATGTCCTACACCAGGTTAGGAACATCAAGAACAACATCCCCAATTAACTGATCTATAGAAAAAGTGTCATCTACCTACATAGGCTCATCAGATGCTACTTGATCTTTCTCTTCTTGTGTTGCTACCTCATCTATCTTTAGTAACTTCTTCCATGTCACAATAGTCTCATTATGGACATTCTATTTTTCATCAATTAGAAGTCTACCTACTCTGCTCTTTATTTTGAATTTATTCTTGTGAACATCAATAATTATCTTAGCATCTTCAGCACATAGTTCAGGTTGCACTTGGATTAGTGCTCTTTCTATAATTTCTCTATCTAACTGTAATGCAGTACTCTATTTAGCATGTATCAACTAATATAGTTCATCAGGAATGAAAGAAAGAATCTCTAAAGGTGTTCTAAAAAATTTGTGAAAATGATACAAAATGGAATCTTCTAACTTCTTCTTGTCTTCATTAATACCCAAAGTGTATCATTTTCCAACTATAGATAATATATCATTATCCATAATACCTTTTGCAATATCATCAATAGAATGGGCCTTCTTTTTCTTACCACTCTTTTTCTCTTTAGAGGAATCCTTGTTAGATTCAGTCTTTTCTTCCTCATCCTTTTCAGTTTCCTTCTGATCATCCTTCTCCTCGATGGATTTTCTCTTCCTCTTGTAAGTTTTCTTTGTAGTAGGAGTGCTTTTACCTTTCTTCCTTATTGATTCAACTTTAGACTTAACTTCCTTTGATGCTAGTTTTTTATCCGTTTAGTCAAGTCACCTTTGCATAAGTTGAAGGAATATTAGCTAGAGGATCTTTAGTTTTGGTTGCAGCAGTGCAAGATGTTCCTGATTCATTACTGCCAAACTTCTTCTCTAGGTTAGATAAAATTCTCCTTGTTTTCCTTTCAATGATTAGTTTCTTCAATTCCTTTTAAATTTTGGTAAAGGCTTCATCAAAGGTTCCAAATCTTTGTGCTTATTTGTCTAAGAGTTTTGACAATAATTCATCAACATGTAGAGTTACCAATTCAGACCTCTACTTCATATCCCATAGGTGCAAGCCAATATGTCATGGGTTCAACTACTTGCACAATGCATGCATCAGTGTCTACTATAAATCAAATGTCATTTTTGTACTTTTATACAATGCTATCTGGAATCCTTTCACGCTTATGAATCTTAGTTTGGAATTATTTGAAATAACCCCATATGACCTTGTAAAAGTTATCACCTAATTCTTTAATGAATTCACTTATCTGAACAACCACTGGTTTGTCCTTTGACCATGTGACATTACCTCTACCAGGGAAGAAATTTTGGACATAGAAAAACATACATTCCAAAAGGGAACCATAATTGAATGGCATCCTCTTATCTCTCTTTATCCTTTCCATGTTTGCTATAAACTGACTTATGATTATCTCACATAGATCATATACTGAAGCATCTTTGACAATCTCATAGGCAGATGGATAGCACCACTGGGTACACTGTTAACTCGACTAGACTAGTAAAATATATAACCTATTACCATGGATGCAAAGTGAACTTCCTTGTCTTCAATGGTCATTTGTCATTTCTCTATCATCTTCTTTGGATTTGGTTAGTTCAGTGACCAAATGAGTAGAAATTGTTCTCAATGTACATTACAATCCATGTGTTTGAAATCTTGTAACCCTGTGAATCATTGTCTTGGAAATCTTTTGTAGTTTTTCTATCCATATGAACTGATTATGTACTCTACTTACCACATAGTGAATCCAATCGGAATGGAATTCAGTGGGAATATCTACTGCATATGTTAAACCCTTCTCTTGTAGATGTTTATGCTCATCTTTCAACAAACCATTGATGTACATACCCTTATATTCTTCCATGATTGATTAAGCTCCCAATTTTTTATCATGCAATAGATATAGGACAAAACATCTTCGATCAACATTGATCCCTAAGGTTTAGAGGGTAGGGCACCAATCATATCAATCTCCCCAGTCATGTTAACTAGAACAAGAGTATTAACGTTCTTTTCTATTATGATCAACTATAACAACACACAAATCTAACTATAGTATGAGGAAAATGTCAACCTGCAATCACTCACAAACAATAAATAATTAGTAAGTTAGTATCTAAAATTCAAGTGAGATAAAATCAAGAAAAACAAAGTAAAGTATCCTCATATCATCGGATAGAGATAAAACAAGTTGCACCCATGAGGCTTGTTTGATTTTATATTTTTTTGGAATGGATATGGGTGTGCTCTCTTAAACACACAAATTAAGTGGATCCCCAATGCAAAATGCAACTATGAATGCAAGATTTGGGATCAAAAGAAGAGATTCAAGAGCTAGTATGAGGAACTAGTCTCAAATTCTTCAAATGATTATGCTACTATGAAATTGATATGCAACATGCAAGGTAACAACTATGATTCAACTATGATTCATTTTAACCAAAGAAACCTAGCATGTGACTTCTAAGTGATTTAAGCATGAAAAAATGAAACTAGAAATAAAAAGATAAAGCAATTCTAGCATAATAACAATGCACAATGAGAATTGATAATGCAAGAGGAGGAGGACTCTATTTATAGATTTTTGGGATAGAAGAGGAGAGGATGAATGAGGTGGCATCTATGTGGCATCCACATAAGATCCACATAAGGGACAGATAGGCTTGAAAGGATGGCTATTTTTGAGTCAAACTTGGCATTAAATGTTGAGTGGCTCAAGATTTCCAATTGGGGGACAAACATGTAGGAGGAGTTTAAGAGGAATGGGTGGCCATTTTGGAGAAAATTATCACACATGGGTGAGGATTCCATTAGCCTTAAAAGGGTAAGGAATCACCTTTTTAAGTATGATCAGAGGACAATTATGTAGGGAAGTATGTTTAGGAAGTGAGGTGATGGGAGTAGAGTAGTGATAGGGTAGGCTTAGGGTAGGTCTCTAGATTGGATTAATAGGTTTCTAGCTAGGGTTTAGATTATAATTCAAATTAGATTTGAATAAATCATAGTTTAGAAGAATTAGGGATATGGAGGAATTTTAATAAATATAAATTTATTAAAAAGGGGATTTTGTGAGGCAAATGTATTTAAATAAAATACATTAGGATAGTATTTAAACCATTGATAAATACCAACTATGAAACTATTTAATTGATTGAATTAAATATTTTAGAGGAATAAGAGGGAATTTAATATTAATAAGAATATTAATATTTTTGGACGTCTACATTTTACCCCTCTTTGATGTAGTGTCACAAGTGACATTGCGTCAAAGACAAGAAAATAAGTTGCCCCAGAGGAAGAGGGTTTCTAGGAGTCATGCCAAAGTGACAATGGTATAGGTTTGTGCCCCCTCGAGAAAAGAACACAACAATGTCAGTGTTGCATGGGATGTTCTCAAAAAAGGATGCAACGGGAAGGAGGAAGGGTAAGGAGGGAATAACTAGAAGCTGTTTGAAATGTAACTAAGAATGCAAATGCAAGAATGAAATTAAATGCAGCTAACGAGCTTTGGGAATCCATTTGTGTGAAAAATATGGAGAGCACATCCGATTTTGATATTGCAATAGGAGGTATGCATCAAGTGTTAGAAAACACAGATGACATGATTCCTTTGTGTGGACTAGACGCTCAAACAAAAGCACACTACAAAAAATGCATGTATCAATAGCCACCAGTCACAACGCACCAATATATAGCAGATTGAGGTAGTGGTGAGTAGGCTTAAACTGTCACAAAAAGATAAAATCAATAAAGGAGGCCTCATGACCAAGCAGTCATTCAGTCCAAAGTTCTTTCCATGAAGATGATTGGTGTGATGAAGGATTTGATAAGCTGATGCCGGAAGGATGCATCCTAATGGGAAAAGATTGGATTTGATGTGATGAAGAAATATTCACTGGAAAAAGCTATAAACAGAATGAGGAGCAAGGATAATTGGTTGCAAAACTAATTTGTTGAAAAACATGATCGCAGTCGCAAGAGTTGAAAAATGTCATTGAAAATAAAAAAACTGAGCGATGTGGGAAGAAACAAGGATTTATTGTAATATTTTTGAGAATATTTGATTTTTTTGAATTTTTTGGATTTTACACAATTTTTAAATGTTTTTTGGAACTTTTAATACATTTAGGCTGTACAATGGGACTAATTATTCAAAAATATACAAGGGGATGAAGGAAATGGAGCGGGAATCTTTTTGAGGAAAACAGGGGCTATAAGTGGGGTTGGGGGGCTTAAAGAAGGTCATTTGTGAATAGTGATTAGGTGAAATGAGAGCTCTGGAGAGAAAACATGGCTGACAAGATGATGCTGGGGAAGTTGGGAGAGTGCGTTCACACACATAGGAGACCCGTGGAGCGATCATTACCGGTGAGTGACTTGATCGATACCTCACTTTTACTTTTGTCAAAGTTTTTAATGCTTTTTGGTTGGGTTAGGGGGCATTTAATGCGGGTAGATTAGGTTTCTGAATGGAGACATTGATTCCTAAACTGGCGTCTGTAAAGACACCGATCCTCGGATTGACGTCTTTGCAGACGGTGATCCCCAAACCTGCGTCTCCGAAGATGTCAGTGCCAAATCGACATCTTCAAAGATGTCGTACCAAGATCCACATCTTCAAACATGACGGTCTAGGAGGGAAAATAGCGGAGATGCCAGTGTAAGAATTGGCGTCTGCATCCAAAGGGGAAAATGTAGAGGGGAAGGGAAATAGAGGGACCCAGCAAGTGCTGGGGATGGGTCGACAAAGGACCTAGGGACAAGATGCCCCATTTTGGGAGGGGTTAGGCTAGGAATAGAAGAAATATGGGCTGACATGGTGGGTTTTGAATGTTACAGGAGCAGTTCCCACCATTGGGATCTTGGGAGCATTGGCCACCGACCATGGAGTTGGAGGCCCAACTTATAGAGGCAGACTGGGGAGTGCTAGCATTGGTTGGGTTGGATTATGTGCCTCGTTGGCCTAGGATATGGGTTTACAATGGTATGATGACTGCTTTGATCGAGCGATGTCATAGTGATACTACCATATTTCATCTGCCAACTAGAGAGGCCACGATCACTCTCGAGGATGTGTGGTGGATTCTTTGGATACCGATATGAGGGGCAATACCACAGTATAGGCTAGAGGATAGTGACCACTACATGGAGATCACATTCAGGAGGCCTATGATGAGGATCCTCACATACAGGACCGGATACTGGCGATGGTTACTGGATGAGGTTCAGGTTTTCTACTGGACCCCATATAGACTCTGGGAGCCGTGGGGATCCATGAATTGGGAGGTGGGAGTGGAGGATGGATTTGAGGATTTTTTATACCTCTCTTATGTATAGACTAATTGCTTTCTACTAAGGAGGACTATCCACCAGATAGAGAGATACAGGCCATCCAGGGTCATGAGACAGTTCAAATTGCAGTAGGGGGTGGTGGTAGAGGATGAGTTACATCCTCATGCCACTAGGGAGGTGGGCGTGTGGGGGAGATACACTGACACTCTTATAGTAAGGATATCCTGGAGGACCATGGCAATAATAGACCTCATGGCCAGGCCTGATATCATTGATGCAGGTATGAATGTAGAGTATGCAGCATGGTGGGCTCCACACACACCCCTAGGACTTACAAATCTAGTGCAGGTAGCGGCCCATGAGCAGTCGAAAAGAGACACAGAGGTGGATGACGGGACAGTTATAGGAGATGTCCCTGAGACCTTAGTAGAAGGACAGCAGAGGAGGCCACAACAGAGATGGGTTCATCCTCAGATAGAGGAATAGGCAGAGGGAGGATAGGATCAAAGGCCACAGGGGCCGCTAGGGGATGGACAGGACCAAGCACCTTAGGGGACAACTTAGGGATAGGTACATGCACCTCAGGTGCCAGCACAGGTACAAGTACCACAGGGGCCACCAGAAGGCTATGCTATATGAGATACACATGATACTATCATTGCAGAGTGAGATAGTTTATAGACTGAGTGTGTGAGACTATGGGGGTTGCTAGGTATGATAGAGGTATCAAAGGCCAGCCTGCAGACTAAGATGACATGTGTACAGGGGCTATTAGCTATGGAGATAGCCCGGGTGAACAAGGTAGTGTAACCACCTAAATTTGGTCTATTCCAACTATGGACCCTATTTTCCCTAAGTGTGATCATACCCTCGATTATGTCCAAATGACCCTGTTACTGCTAGGCATAATTCTTTAAATCAATTTAATGTCCTAGGTATTTTTATCACTAAATTATATTAACTATTATAGCCATATAATTCAAATCAATTTTGACCAATCAAATCAAATCAAAATCAAACATGGCTATAATATTTAATCATAAAGGAATTAAATAAATCCCTAAATCAATTACCCACTTGCAATTAACCCATTCTCCTAGCCTATTTAATTTAATTAAAATGGCTATAGTCCCCTAATTATTAAAAAGCAATTTCATTGTTTAAATAATTAATTCCTATATTTCTAAATGAATTAAATAA
>MU224350.1:857156-875482 GCA_018584345.1 Thuja plicata | reverse complement strand
CTGCTATATATAGGGCTATGACCATCTTGGGATCCCTTAGGATGCAACAAGCTTCGGATGATCATGAAAACCCTAACCCTAAAACACAGGAGAGAGGAAAAGAGAGAGAGAAGGCGGTCAAGAATGATCGATTCAAAATAGATATTCATGGATAATTTCCTGACCTTCTCGATCTGGCAACTGGAAATCAGATTTGGTAGACGGCGGCTAGTAACATTTATGTTTACTTCTGAAAGTCATGCACACCTGATCAACTATAATTCTTTGCAATAACTGCCTCTCTTGTTCGTGAACAGTGCATGGCCAAGTGTTCTCCTTGTCACCACCTAAGACTTCTTCTCCTTTCTCTTGGTACTTCTGGAAACTCAGTCATAACTCTGCTCTTTCCTGCAACACAAAGAATCTCGTCCTGTTCATCGTCATTGAAACAAAACTATTCAAATGTCAGTAGACTGCTCTGTGCATGACCCCTGTGACTAGAAACCCCTCTGATCAAATCTGGAACACGAGCATAGAGAAACCATGGCTGTCGAGCATTCACAGTGCCAAATCTGCCGCCAGAATTCAAATTCAAAATCAGGCGACCACGCGACAACGGCTAGTCTCTAAGTCGCAAGCATCAGTCATTTACCCTAGATAAATCTCACGACCCAGCGACACTGTGCTTTTCTTAACCCCTGGCCCACCTGAGTTACTTCTAGCGACATTCTGACTGTGTAAAATCAAAGTCGCGAGGAGATTTTCTTAACTCACCATTCCTCTAGCGACCCAGCGCCTAAATGCTGCCTTTTAACCGTCACAGCTTGTCGCTTGATCACCAGATGCTCATGTTTCTTTTCAAGATAACACAACAACCATTAGTTGCTGAGTCGGGTGATCCTGAGTCTTTACTTTTAACTTGAAGCACGTGCCCTTTTCTGTTTACGGCGACCTCGCGACATACCTTAATCGCCTAGTCGGAAAGACTTTTTCCCTGGGGCACTTTTATCATGAGACTTCGCGACCACCGTCAGATCTTGTCATTCCTTCATCAAGCGGCTGTCCTTTAATTTCTTTATATTTCCTTATGCCCTTAAAACATCAGGAGACTTCGCAACTGAGGGATGCATACCTTAGTCTTGTTATCGCGTGATCCTCTTCCTTCTTCTGGCGATTACCCGACAACCACTAGCTCCGTGACAGATGTCATCTTTTCCTTTGTCCACTTTATGCATTCTGGAAATCAGACTCACCGTTCCTATCTAGCGACATCCCGACTGAGGGAAATCTCTAAGCATGAAACCGTTAGTCACTGAGTCGTGACTGTTATCCACTAACCGCCAAATATCACGAGACCACGTGACTGAAGAAGGAACCTTAACTGCTTGACTGAGCTGATCCAGCGACCATGCGACATGAAGTAGGCGCAAGGTCGGGAGACATTTCTTTGACTTTCCATATGTTCTTGCGATCACCCGACTGAAGGTGGGTCCCTTTCCCTTTAAAGTTTATAACATGGAATTCAAGCGACAACCCGACTAAGGAGAGATCGCCAAGTCTTGAGAAGCTGAAGGAATATTCCATTTTGTAAAGAGACTACGCGACACAAGGCAAAAGCGAAGTTGGGAGATGATTTAGCATATTCAATTCTGGTAAAGCGATCAAGCGACCTGACTTATGGCACATGTCTTAAGTGACTTAAAAAGGTAACGATGAAAAAGAACGAGCCAAGGCTTAGGGTTTATTACATCATTTGCATGAAAGACTGAGGGTTTACAGTGTTCTAAGGGTTTTAGACATGAAGTGCACAAGGGTGGAAAAAATTGGGCAACATGGCTCTTACACCTTCATTAATGAGCCCCTTCACTCATTAATTCACCTTGTCCCCCCCCTCTCTCTCTCATTCTTCTATAAATAGAAGCCATTTTTGAGAGTAAATAAGCCTTCACATTAGATCAAAATTACATTGTTATGTTGTTGGATTATTCTTAGAATCATATTGCACTTCTTATTCCATGCTTTTTCATTGTTAATATTCACATGTTTAGAGCTAATATTCAATTGTTTTAACTAAAAATCCTTCATGTTAGGTTGTATTCATCACTGATTTGTAGCATATTCTGAGGGCTGATATGTTACTAATTACACTCCTCTTTGTTAGTAGGAAATAGGTCAATATTAGTGGGTTTTACATGTTTTACCTAACCTTTCAAGCTAATGCAATGACCTATTGAGTGTTTGTGTCTTTTTCATTAGGTACCCAAATACACACGCACATTTCTAGCGCCCACTATGGGGCCCAAATTTTGATTTGGCCTCATTTTCTAACACTTTCTTGTCAATTTGCATGCTCAAGATTCAGACATAGAATCACATTTAATCTTGTAGGATCGCATCCCAGATACGCCATCGTACCGCATAAATTTTGACTCGCATTTGGGATTTCCCGGATCATTTCTAGTTTTGGCTTGCATCTGGTAAGCAAGGGCTTGCATTCGATGAAAAGGCTCGTATACTAGATACTACATCGCATTCAATAGGATTTTAGGCTCGTATTTGGTTAAAAATCTTGTCTACTTCATTTTCCTAATCCTAACAAGTTTGACAAGTTGTGCTTTTTGTATCTTACAAATTAACAAGTTTTTGTAGGTATTTTTGGTAGTTTTCATGGAGTTGGATTAAACAAATACTAACATGGTTTTTACAAGTTGCCAAACCCCCCCATCTTGACTTCTATTTATTTTCTTTTCAAAAACTTAAGACCATTTCTCCACTTGCTAAAATAACTAGATATTATGCTCTTTTCCTCTTGAGAAAAATCAGAAAGTCAGACGTGGTCTTATCATTTGTGATGAAGTTGGGGGTAACTGAACAAGAAAACACACTATTTAATTCATTTTGGGGATATAAATTGAACAAACACAAATCACTAAATCATGTGGGATCAGTGAAAAAAATTGTATAATTCTTTTCAGATTCAGTAATTGAACAAAACAAATCACTAAATATGTGGGATCAATGAACAACACATCATTTAATTGCTTTTGGATTAGAAATTGAACAACACAAACTCACTAAATTTTGTGGTTAATTGAACAAAACAAACTTTTCCTTTCTGTTTTCTTTAAAATAGGAATAATTAAATCAAGCTCAACATAGCTTGAGGGAATGAACTCTGTTTTAAGTGTTTGGGGAGAAAATGGCTTAGATTAGGAGAGTATGCTCTTCTTCTTCGAAAGAATCAGAAATCCAGACATCCAAAGCTTGCCAATCCTGGTTACCGATCTTTAAACAGTAGAGGGCCTACCGGTTGAGGAAAAAATCTCCTGGGAATGACCCAAGTGAGGATAGGTCTTACGCCGACCCTTCCAACTCACTATAAATAGTTGCTTCCTTGTAGGCCAAAGCCTCGAAAGATGGAACTGGTTTTGTTCTTGGAATTTTGACATCATTCCTTGAACATATCTGGGTATATATAGAGCAGAGCTGCTTGAATCTTGCTTGCGAGACTATATATATTCAGGTACTTATAGGGCTATACACCTCAATTTCACCTTGTGCAATTCTATGGGGGACAATTTTGAATGTATTGCCCAATAATCTACAACAACTTCAACTGAAAGAATACCCGATTCATCCCTGAAAGGGTGATAATCTTTGTGCAAGGAAAAAAGTAATTGCCCCAAGACACTCATCATATCGTGCCCTCACTTGCATTTGGAGTCAGCTAATACAGCATCATGACTGGAGCCATTGCGTGCTTGGTGATGGTTGTAATCTGATTAGCATTTGAGTGTGTACCTAAGTTAACAAGCAAATATTTTCATCCTCCACCTAGAAATTAGGAAAAAAAGAGTGTTTGTTTCACCCTCTTAACAATGCAAAATTGTTTGACATGTTCAGAAGCTCACTAAAAAGATAAGCTCCTTAAAACAATCAAAAAATTTCAAACCCTATAGTACAAGTGTCTTTCATGCCTTACGACACCTCTTACAAAATCTGGAAACAAACACCTTCACGCACCTCGAAGATGAATTTTTTAAAACTGACCCAAACTGACAAAGACATCATAAAATTGTATCCTATTTTTCTTAAGTCATATCCTGTATTTAGGATCGTATCTAGGATATAGGATCGTATTTGGTTAGCAAGAATTTGTATCCATATTCTAGGATTGTATATGGTATCATCAGAGGCTTGCATCTGAGAGCTCGCATTTAGGGCAGTGGGCATTTCTAGCAGTTTTTCTTAGGAGGTCTCAGTGGATTAGGATACCCTTTTTGCTCTTTAGTTGATTCTTATTGTCCCTTCTGGTCTCCCTATTGTTATTTCAAAACACTTTCAAAATTTCCACCTTGCATGCGTAGTTAGTCTTTCACGATCGATTCAATAAATGTGGTCTATCTATTTTCTATCAAAAAATTGATTCCCAGCTCATTATCAGGGCATTCTAACCCTCTGACGCTGGAATCATTTACATCCACCAAAAAACAAAATAGTTACTTCTACCTAGACATACCCACTTGAACAATCTAAAAACCATACTTGCACTATTGGGAAATGTTAACGAAGTTGAGAAACAAACTTTATGGTTAACACAAGACGCAACTAGTACACAACTAAAGGATCAAAAGTGCCTCCTAAGACACCACACTTCCAAGGAGAAACTTCTCGCAGTTCCCTTTTGATCTAGATTCACCTCCAGTGGGTAGCCACGCTAACGAATGGAGCAAGGATTTTGAGGGTTATAATGATGGAAAACAAGCACAATCTGAAGGCACAAAAGAAGAAGAAAGACCCAAGTTTGAACATAATCCATTTGGGTCAGATAGTGAAGAAGAAATCCCCGAAGATGAATATGAAAAACTCAAATAGAGTAAACGAATTCACAAGCTATTGGAACAGATAATTGGTGATGATAAAGAAAAGTACTTCCTCCATCTAGCATCCACAGATTTCAAGCTACCCAAGGATTATAATGTGGACGATCTCAAAGAAAAGGAGGTACCAAATCCGATATCTATTCTCACCAAATAGCTCAATATAATGCAAATAGAGCTTACCAATCTCAAACAAGAGAAGGACAAACCTAAAATGAAATACTCTTTGGATGCCATTTGTCCATTTCCTTTTGACAAAAGTATCACTATGGTCCTGTTTCTTCCTAATGTGGCAAGGCCAAAGTATGACAAGTACACAGGAAAAACTGATCCGCATGACCATGTAAGAGAATTATGTTCTCTAAGAATTGAGTACATGCATGAACCCACTTACCTCATCTGACTATTTCCAGGAAGTCTAGGAGGAAATGCCATGGAGTGGTTTTTGAAATTGAACCCTAAGGTCAAGAAATTCAAGGAATTAATGCACCGAATCTTTCAACATTATTCCTACAACATCCAACATGATGTCACTATGATGGACCTATGCAATACCAAACAGAAAACTAGAGAATCATTCACACACTTCCTACAAAGATGGAGGAAGATTTTTGCATGATATTCAAGGGTCATTCCCAAAATAGAGAAGATGGAGATCTTTGTTAATAATCTAGTACCTGAATTGAGCTATGCTCTACAAATGCAAGATTCTCCTAGCTTCGATAGGATGATTAAAAATTCCCTCCGCATTGAGGAAGTCATGGTCAAAAAGGGAGAGATCACCCTTCAAAATGAAAACAAAGGCAGTAGCTCCAACTCCAAGCCAAAATGGTGGAAGCAAAACAAAAATGTTGTTAATGACGGAGTGGTTGATGCCTCTCACCTTAATTCTAAACCTGAAGCATTCAATCTAACCAATGGCATGCAAGCAAGAAAAGAGGCTAAAATAACACCTCCCATTCCCAAAATGAACAATGATAATGACAAAGGATGCACATGGACTTCAAAACCCCAAAGAACATTCACTCCTTTGGGGGAACCTCTTGAGACCATCTTAAAAACATTGGTGGATAACAAAGTTCTTACAATTCCCGATTCTAAACCATGGGAACCAATGGTCAAACCCAGATGGTGGGATGATAACTCCTATTGTATCTTCCACAAAAATAAGGGACACAAGACTAATAATTGTCTCAAACTAAAACATGTTATCCAAGACCTTATTGAAGGAGGTAAGATCAAGGTGGATGGACACACTATGAATGAAGATCACACAACATTTAACAAACCCTTTCCTAATTATAATTAAGGGGAAACATCTAAAGGGAAGGGTAATGAGGTAAACTACACCTATTCCAAGAGTGACAATGTGATCAATATGCTCAATATCAAAACTGAATCCATCAATGTGGTCATGATTAAAGGTGCTTCATCCTCCACAAATTCTATAGCCTAGAGCCAAGCATAGGTTACTATCAAGGGACCTCCAAAACTGACATCCACATCAAAGGTTCCTATTATAACTATTCCTAAACTAGCAGAAAAACATGTGGTCACTATCCCCAGAGCAAAATATGACTTGGTAGACCAATTACAAAGAACCGCTACCAAAATTTTGATCTTTGAGTTTCTCAAGATATCCACTATGCATAGGGAAATCCTAGAACAAACTCTACACACTGCTAATGTCCCAAAGGATATCGATATAGACAAGTTTCAAGTGATGGTCAATCACATCTTAGTGCCACACTACCTCTCCTTTTCTGAAGAGGATGACAAGTCATTGACACATCCACACAATCAACCCCTCCATATCGAAGTTCTTATTCATAAATCCCATGTTAGACGCGTATTGATAGATGGAGGGGCCAGATTGAATATCTATACATTGGATCTCATTAGGAGACTAGGTCTTTCAGATAACATAATTGACACCAGAAACAAGATCACCATCAAAGCATATGATGAGGAAGAGAGATCCTCCAGGGGTCTTATTGCTCTACCTATCAGAGTTAGACCCATTGAAAGGAATGTTATATGTCAAGTTCTGGATCTACCATTGGCCTACAATATTCTACTAGGTAGACCATGGATTCATGAGATGCAAGCTATACCATCCACTTATCACCAATGCATCAAGTTCCCACATAATGGGATATAAGTGACAATTCCTGCGGATGCCAACTACACTTGCAACAATATCAAAGTAGGTAGCATGATCCCACATAATAAAGAGGCTATGGACGTAGTTTCTTTTGAGACTACCAAGGACATGGTTATGAAGGGTTTTAGCAAAACATTGAAACTTTAAGAGATAGGTATGGGAGAGTATAAGATGGACCTGACTCCTTCACTGATAGACCTTCCAGTGTCACTGAGATCCTATGGAAAACCATCGTCAACATTCACACCTCTAACACTCAAGGAGCTAGAAGTACACAAGGTAACTGGCATGATAAAGGCATCCACACCTTCTTCAAATAACACAAAAGAATAGGCAGTCTTGAACTAGCTTTACAAGGGAGAACCAGTGGAATATGAGGTCAAACATGTGAAGATATCCCTAGAGCAGTATGGAAAGGGATATGATTTCCTCAAACAAATGGGTTACAAAGGAAAGGGACCTCTAAATGACGTAGGATGAGGGATCATTGAACCCATACCCATGGAGTTCTGCCTCAATAGAGATAAAATAAGACTGAGCTTTAATAATCAATCCAACAAACCTACTTCAAAGAAGAGTCCACCTTCTGAAATAGGGAGTGATAAAATAGATGAGATAGTATCAGAACCATGGCCTTATGAGAGATTACTACATATTGGTATAGAGAATCCTGAATATCAAGGAGAACACTACGTACCTAGCTTTGAGTTACCCCAGGATCTTCACACTCCATTGCTAGCACAACCTCCCATTCAAGAGGTAGGAGACACCATAGCTACAATCACTCATGAGGAACCCCAGCCACAAAATTTACATCCTAACTGGGGGCAATTGGTCACAGTTTCACATTTTCTAGATCTACCTCACTTTGATCTACAAGTAGCTAATCGAGTCCATCAAATAAAAATTTCTGAATATTTGGATAGATCTGATGACAATGTCACAGACTCTCATGACCATGAGTGGGATCGACTATCTATTTCCTCTGAAGAAATTGGGATAGATACAATTCACATGTTTACAACTTCCTCAGCTCCTAGTAAATTACCAAACACTCCTTTCAATGACACTGATCCTCCTGAAGCAGAAGAAGAGTTCCTTCCTCTGATCATTGATGAAGACACTGGTGAATACATAACTCTAGAATAATTTCATAGGCTACAAGCAAGAAGCCTCCTTTTACAAAGGGATGATGATGAGATATCTACTGAAAAGTCACTAGAGTTTGATCCATATATAACTGACAATGACCCTTTTAACAACGATCTTACTCTTATTGATCTAAACATAAAATATATTAACTTAATGTATTATTTCATGTTGATTAACAGTTGTGATGCTAACATGATGCTATCCTTCCCAGAATTTGACTCTGTAACATTGGTACTTCCAGACCTAATCGATTGGACTGAAACAGATCCCACTCCTAGCCTTGACTTTCTCAATGACCACTCCCTAGATTTTTACCTTAATGCTTGTGAACCTCACCCTTCTTCCACCAATGCAAGGAACGAGAACATGTCACGGGAAGATATCAAGTTTCTTAGTCACAAATTGAAAAATAAAAAGAAAAAGTGGACTGATGGTGAAAACCACTCTATGGTAGTATCAGATCCCAAAATAGTAAAGAAAAAAGATGTATCCACTGGTGAAAACCTCTCAGGGGTTCCAAAGGATGATACTCTTGATATCCTCTCTAAACACTTTCAAGAAAGATCTTCAGTATTGATTGAACCAATGCAGCCAGTGAACTTGGGCACTGTTGAAGATCCTGAGATAGTTCATCTAGCACAAACTTTATTAGAAGAGAAGGTACAGTTCATAGAGTTCCTGAAGGAGAAAAACATCAACTTTGCCTGGTCCTACACTGATATGCCAGGGATAGATCCCAATCTCATTATGCACCACTTATCTATAGCTCCTAGGATCAAGCCCGTGAAACAAAAACTTAGAAAAATGCATCCTCATGTTGCATTACTGGTGAAGGTAGAATTGGAAAAGTTGTTAAAATATGGATCTATCTGAGTCATTGCCTATGCAGCATGGATCTCTGATGTAGTTCCCATTTCTAAATCTAATAAATCTATTAGGATCTGCATGGACTTCAGAGACCTCAACAAAGCATGTCCAAAAGATGATTTCCCTCTACCAAATATTGACATGATCATAGACCTTACAGCTGGCTTTCAGATGTATTCATTAATGGATGGATTCTTGTGTTATAATCAAATCAAGATCACCCTTGAGGATCAAGACAAAACCGCATTCACATGTGCATGGGGCACATTTTGATGGAACGTCATGCCATTTGGGCTCAAGAATGTCGGTGCAACATATCAAAGAGTTATGACAACAATATTCCATGACAAGATGTACAAGAACATGGAGGACTATGTCGATGACACATTGGCTAAATCCAAAGAAAGAGGTACTCATATTGCTGATTTAAGAAAGATATTGGATCAAATGAAACAGTTCCAACTCAGGCTCAATCCAAAGAAATGTGCCTTTGGGGTCCAATCAGGCAAACTCCTAGGATTCATAGTTTTAGCAAAGGGCATCGAGGTAGATCCTGCGAAGGTAAAAGCTATTCTAGAGATGAGTCCTCCATGTAATATTAGTCAAATGAGGACACTATAGGGGAGACTCCATTCTATCAGGAGATTTATGTCCCAACTTGCAGATAAGGCACAACCCTTTACTGAGTTACTACATAAAGGGGTTACATTCAATTGGGATGAACACTGTGAAGCCAACTTTAGAGAATTGAAGGGGTGCCTGGCTGCTCCACCTATTCTTATGGCTCCTATTCATGGAAAGCCCTTACTCCTATACATTTCAGCTACAACTACATCTCTAGGAGTATTTCTAGCACAAGAGGATGAAACAAAGAAAGAGCAAGCTATCTACTACATTAGTAGAACTCTAGTCACTTATGAGCTCAATTATAGCATTATTGAAAAAGCATGCTTAGCAGTCATCTTCGCATCACAAAAATTGAGACACTACATGCTCTCTCATAAAATCAAGCTCATTGCTAAGATAGATCCTTTGAAGTATCTTTTGAGCAGAACAACATTAACAGGACATTTGGCAAAATGGGTCCTAATTCTAAGTGAGTTTGACATTGAGTATGTCAAAAGGAGAGCTATCAAAGGATAGGTACTTGTAGATCAATTGGATGATTCACCACTCTAGGATGATGAACCATTACTAATTGAATTTCCTAATGAAACAATCATGCATCTCACCAAACATCCATGGAAGATGTACTTTGACGGTTCATTTACTCAACAAGGATCTAGAGCAGGGGTCCTCTTCATAACTCCAAAAGGATACAAGATTCCCAAATCTTACAAATTGATGTTTCCATGCACCAACAATATCTCTGAATATGAAGCATTGGTCAATGGCCTCAAGCTCACCATGGAATGGAAGATCATTGAGTTAAACATATATGGTGACTCCCAACTAATTATCAATCAAATCAATGGGGAGCATCAAACAAGAGATGAAAATTTGATGCCCTACAAGCAACTAGTTGATGATCTAAAGAAATACTTTGTCTTCGTCACCTTCCAATAGATACCAAGATTAGAGAACAAAGCTACAGATGCTATGGCTACCTTGGAATCCATGTTACAAATGGAGGAGCATCAATTTTTCTATGACTTCTTGGTGGAAGAAATATCCTATCTTGCCTTTGCCAATCCAGAATACCAGATAATATGTGCCTTAAATACCCTAGATCCATCTCGATATGCCAGTATCATTGCATACCTTTCTGACCAAACCATTCCCACCAATCTATCTAGAAATGAAAAGAGATCCCTAATTAGGATAGCATCGCCTTACGTCCTCATAACTAATAACCTATATCGACGTAGTCTCGATGGTACACTTCTTCGGTGTTTGGAACTTGAAGAGTCAAATCTAGCATTAAAAGATGTCCATGAAGGTGTATGTGGATCACACTCGAATAGTTTTTCATTAGCTAAAAAAATTCTTAGAGTAGGCTATTATTGGCCTACCATGGAGATAGATGCTATTCAATTTTCAAAAGCATGTGTTAAATGTCAGACACATGGAAACCTTATTCATGCTCCTACCAGAGAACTGATACCTTTCATAACACATTGGTCATTTCAGCAATGGGCCTTTGACTTGGTTGGAAAAATATATCCCAACTCTTCAAATGGACACAAGTTCATCATTACAACCACTGAGTATTTCACAAAGTGGGTCAAAGTCATGCCGCTAATCAGAGCCACTGGCAAACAGGTGGCTATGTTCATTCTGAACTACATTATTTGTAGATATGGGATACCCTCTTCAATTGTGATAGACAATGGGGGCCAATTTAAAAATCAAGACATTGATGACCTCTGTGAACAGTTCCATATCACTCAACATTGCTCCTCAATATATAACCCTCAAGGTAATGGACAGGCTGAGGCATCAAACAAAAACATTCTCAAGATCGTACACAGAACTATGAGCAAGTCTGGCAAAGATTGGCATCTACAACTGAATTCGACACTATGGGCCTATAGAATAAGCATCCAAACACCAACTAGAGCCACGCCATTTTATCTAGTCTATGGCGCTGAGGCAATACTACCTATTGAGGTTGAAATCCCATCTTTACGGATATCTTTACAAGGACTAGTTACTGATGAACAACACTGCATTGATCGGGTAAATTATCTGGACCTACTAGATGAGCGCAGACAACAAGTGTTCGATCACCTTAAAGTGTACCAAGCAAGGATGTCCAAAGGTTACAAAAAGAAGGTCAAACCATGCAAGTTTGAGGTAGGAGATCTCATCCTCAAGAAAAATCCTAAGAACTAGCCTAACAAAGAGCAAAAAGGAAAGTTTGAACCTAACTGGCTGGGACCATATGTTATCACTGCTACTTTTAGGACTGGCACTTATTAATTAGCTACACCTAAGGGTGATGTTCATTCAGATCCTATCAACACTCTACATTTGAAGCGATTCTACGCTTAATTTTCGGCTAGCAGAGCCTGTACAGCAAAAAGTTCTTGCAAAATACCAAAAACATTCATAAAATTGATCCTAAAGAAATCCAAAAATAGTGGAAAAGGTCCTACAAAATGGGTATCCTTGGTGAAAACCTGGTAAACAGGCAACTTGATACTACAAAAAAATTCAAAAAAAGCAAAAATAGAAAAAAAATTGAAAAAGAATAAAAAAAGTGCCTTGATGAGCACCTGGTAAAATAGGCATCTTGGTAGCAAAAAGAAAGAAAAATATCTTTCCAAGTGGTGAAAACCTAGCAATCAGGCACCACTTGTGTTCTGCGCTCCATCTATCATTGCACTACTGATACTACGCTTTCATAATTTTGCCTATGCTCATACACTGACTTCATTTTCCTACATGACTATCTTATCGTCACTTGGGATTTGTCTATCTTTACGTCTTAGGAATAAGTCATTCTGCACTGGGGGCATCTTTGTTGGCATAGTCAGTTGCGGTTGCTAGGTTTCTCTAGGCTAGTTTGGCTCACAAACACAATGTTTCTTGACACATGCAAAACAATGTCACGTTCTAAAATAAGGGTGTCTTTTCGTAACATGGGACATGACATTGATATTCACCAGCATTCCTACAAGGCTATACTGGATCACAAACATGAACAAATTACCCTACCAATGCACAGACATGGAACACCATATTGCTTATATTGTAATTTTTTGATTGATGAATCTCTACTGTGTTTGACAGATGAAAGAACGTGCTACTTAAACACACAGTTTGATAATGGTTTGATTATGATTCTTTAATGTCCTGATGATGTTTTCAACTAGGGGCATCTAAGTAATTGTAAATTTTATCTGATTAATTCTCAATTAATGATTTGTTATGTCTTCTTAGTTACTCAATGACGTCTGCGCAAAGACAAAGAGTCGCAAGGATAGGGGGCATAATGTTTTCTTGATTTTCTATGTATGGTGATTGTTCCAAATGATCCTATAAATTTCACCTGACTTGGATATTTATGGTAAGAGCTGCCACTATGGGTGGATAGCCACATATATCTCGATCTTTGTTATGTGTAAACTACGGTAAGTTTGACACAATTTCCTTGTCTGTTTTCTGATCCAGATTCTCACTAAGGTATATGAATCATAATGTACCCAAGGATATGAATTTTCAAGGTCATTGCGGGTCCAATATCTTGCCTTAGTCAGAATCTGGTATATTAAAAGGAATGTGACTATTTTGTTATCCTGGCTTCTATGCCTTGATGCCTAAGTCTATTTATGACATTCCAATAAAACATAGTATTCATATTATCATAATATCAGTGGGTATTAGTGATGGTTGTACTATCAGGTGGTATCCATTCTGAACAATTCCCAATGATGATAAAAATGTTGCAATATTTGCTAAATAGTGACAAGTCCTAAGAGTCTTCATATAGCTGCATTTAGAGATTGCATGATACATTTATCCAACATAAATAACAACATAAGGAATTTTTAAGCTCAAAAATGGTTTTCTATCTTCTTCTAAACATAAAGTTAATTACATCATCTATATTACTGATATCAAATATCGTTGCACATCCATAGCATACATCTTGCATTCATTGAAACAAGAAACTGGAAAATACAAAAAATAAAGCATCCATGTATTGCATTTTTACTTCTACATCCTAACTGCATCCATACATCTATTTCGCATAACTGAAAAAAAAGAAAAAAAAAAGAAACATACATTTGCATTTTCATATTAGTATCATTTAAAAACATATTTATATCAGTAATATACTCATCACATCGACATTATAAAATGATGTTATCATCTATGAACTAACTCATCGATAGATCAAGATATCATCACATGTGAAAAAGATACATTTACCACATGAAACATGTCAGAATCAAGAGACTGCATCAGACATATATCATCATAAACATGATACGCATAAAGAGTATCGGAAAACATGAAGAGTATCAGTATATCAGTGAGCATAAATGAATGTCAGTGAATCATCCAATATAAAGAACATTAGTATATCAATGAACATGAAGAGTCTCAGTGTATTAGTGCATCAAAATGAACCAGATATACAGGTATGAATAGCATCTGCAAAAGTAGATCTCAGAAGGATCCAGATATACAAAAAGGGGGGTCTCAGCAAGATCCAAATATACATATATACTCTCAAACAATGTACATGTCATACAAAATAGTGCAGAAATCAACTCTATCCCACCCCCTCTCCCTGGTCAAGAGGAGGAGGAGGTGGCATGAAAGGAGCTGCTGGAGGCGGCATGGCCCCCTCAGACTACTGAGCTACACAAGAAAAGGAAGGTGCTCTCTGACCCTCTGGCACTGCTGCGTGATACAAGGCATAATAATATGTCACCCTCTATCCCTGATGGACTGCTATTCAGGCCTAGGCATCTCTCTCCACTTTGAGCATCTCCACCTATGCATCCCTCTTAGCTCTTAACCGCTCAAGTTGTCTATCCCTGTCTGCTAAAAGAGCATCAGTAGTAGTAACCCTAGCCTCTAATGCTATGATCTGGGCTTGGAGCTGCTCCCTCTCCTACTCACATCTAGATAAAGGGTCCCCATCTCTACCGGGATCCTGCTCCTGAGCTCTCTATCACCACTGTCTCTGCTGCTCTACAGTAAGTAATGGGCCAGTATCTATCTATGGGGCCACAAATCTGAACCTCTATCGTCTGCCCTACCCACTGCTGCTCGGACCACTTGTATCAACTGCCTCTCCACCACCACCCCTGTCATCACCATCATGCCTATCATTCAGAGGGGGAAACCTACCATCTCTACCACCAACATGGCCCCCATGTCTCCCCAAAGCCCTGTCTCTGCCTCCTCTACCCCTGACGGGTTGGTCATTAGGCTCGTAATCCAGTGGCTCCTCTATATGAGGAATGATCTTCTTAGGCACAGTAAAATGTGGAAAGGGATACTGGAGTATCTTGGTAGCATACCCATTTGCAACTCTGGTATCCTCTACATCTGGATGAAGGCACTAGTCTACAGCAACCATATCTCAGATCTTCTGGGATGCAGTGTCATAAGTCAACTGTGCACCCCAATCAGGTGCCTCATCTCTAGTATGGGCATAAACTGCAATGTCCTCTGTACGGCCCTATCGTCGGCCATACTGCCTTAGAACTCTGGTAATAAGAAAGTGCTCTACAATGTATCTCATCTGACCAACCAGATATCTACTTTGACATAAAAATGGTACCTGTCAGGCATCAGAAGTCCACACCTCATAGTCTCGGTATGGTCGCCACATGACTTCTGTCATATCGTTGAATAATCAATACCAATACTCAACCTTGCCCAGATGGGGCTGCTGTAGGAGGCCTGCATACATATATACATAGGGATACTCAGGTGCCCTCTTCCTATCAACAATCGGCTGTGTCACAGGGATGTGCTCCCAGGCCCAAATATGAAGAATAAGGATCCCCATGGTCATACTGCGGGTGTGGTGATATACGATCTCGTGGAGCTCTCTATATATATGGGCTAGTATACAGCTCCCCCAGGCAAAACATTGGTGGTGGATGATCATCTGCTCCACCATGATCACCCAGCCCACCAAGAATCCATGTTGACCTCTATCCGGCATGAGGATGCTACCTACCAAGCCTACTAAATACATAGCTAAATGATCATAGTGATCGACCATATAATCCCATGACAAGTATCTCCTGTCTATGGTGTCAATCGTAAAGAATCTCTGAGTAGTCCCAATCACCATGCCAGCTGTAGACTCAAAGAAAACCTCATGTCCCACCATCGATACATGCAGAATCCTCTAGACATCCTCAGGTGTCACAGTAATCTCTCTAGTGGGTAGGTGGAGGATGTTGTGATCAGAATGCCACCTCTCGGAAAGAGTAGTCAACAACCCTCGATTCACCCCAATCTCAGGTAAACCTATCAGTGAACGCAATCCACATTGGATCACGGTGGTCTACTCATCATCTGATAGTCATCCAGACAATGCAAGAACCCGCGCAGGATAAGTGCCGTGAAAGGCGACTACCTCAAACTGGGCCTAATTTTGGACACAATAGTAAAACATCAGAAACTATCTACAACAAGGGGCAGAATCCTACTCCGCTAAGTCATTCCTAGTTTGTAGGACACTAACAAATCAAAGTAAATTAAAAATCTAAGTCTTCTACCAGATGCAACTTTAGAAATACGGGATGCAATTACGTATATGGGATGTGATCCTAGAAAAATGGGATGCGATCCTAAACGCAGGGTACGATCCCAAGAAAACGGGATGCGATCCCCTGATGGATTTTAACTAAAAATAAAGAAAAACCTAAGGAACTGGATGCGATCTGGGAAAACTTGGATGCGACACAGAAATATGGAAAAACTGGTTACAACCTGGGAAAAATTAGATGTGAGTTGGGATTGACCAGATGCGATCTGGAATCCCGGATGCGATCCTAACTTCAAATGACTCTAAAATTCATCAAAATGCATGAAATTCAAAAATGCAAATTTCACAGGGTAGTGTATCGAGCACTTACCGGCGGTGGGTAGTCGGCTGGTCGTTGGTGTCAGCGGCTCATCTCAAATCGGTGCTTCCTTACAGGGACTACCATCTACGCTACAGAGCTCTCTAAATTTCTATGGAGGAATGTGAAAATGAATAGTGCAATGGTAATTTTGGAGGCTTATATGGGTCTTTTGAGACATTTAGGGTTTTTGAAACTTCTCCCAGACAACTACAAGTTCATGTTTATTCTCTTTTTACTCAATTGGGAACCAAATCGAAGGTATCTATGATGTTTTCAGCAGCATAGCTTCATTTTTATGACAGTTTCAAAAGTTGCGACTTTGCTTCATTTATTCACCACATTGGTAACAAATACACATTTTATCATACATCTTGGTCTAAACATCATTTTATCAGCCTTATCACTCATATTTTCACGTAATTAACTTGGTAATCGTGTGTTTTTTTTTAAACACACCATCTTCTACTCCACTCTTTCTTGCCCTACCACTTCCTGCAAGTGTTATGTTCTTTTCAACTGAGGGATTTATTTCTTTTCCTTCGATTTCATTCCTGAGGGGGCATGATCACACTATCATCAATTAAATTTTTTCTCAAAACAACATCAAAATGACTTCATTATCAAACAAACTAGGGGCATAATAGTTTCCTTGACTAAAGTCGGATCTGTTGGATAGAAATATTTGGTTCTCATGAGCTGGATATCTTATGTTTCCTCATTTTTAGAAATTTTTAAAGCTCCTAGTAGCTTCATACTGGCTTTTGGATGACAACCAAGTTTAGAATCAATATTATCAATTTTTGGACGACAACCAAGTTCAAAATTGGTATTTTTAAAATCTTTTATTGATCTTTGGATGACAACCAAGCTCAAAATCAATTCTATCAATTTTGTTTGATCAAGTGTGACACTAATCTCATCAACATCTCATTTGACAACCAAGAACGGGATTCTCAATCTTTCTGAAGTCAAAATCAAAAACTTTCTTTAAATCAATGCACTGCTCACACATCAATTCAAAGAGGGGCAAATGTAACCACCTAAATTTGGTATGTTCCAACTATGGACCTTATTTTCCCTAAGTGTGATCATACCCTTGATTATGTCCAAATGACCCTATTACTGCTTGGCATAATTCTTTAAATCAATTTAATGTCCTAGGTGATTTTTATCACTAATTTATATTAACTATTATAGCCATGTAATTCAAATGAATTTTGACCAATCAAATCAAATCAAAATCAAACATGGCTATAGTATTTAATCATAAAGGAATTAAATAAATCCCTAAATCAATTACCCAATTGCAATTAACCCATTCCCCTAGCCTATTTAATTTAATTAAAATGGCTATAGTCCCCTAATTATTAAAAAGAAATTTCATTGTTTAAATAATTAATTCCTATATTTCTAAATGAATTAAATAAGTTTATCTCATTTATTAATATTCTTCTAAACCCCAACCTAACCTATCTCAACCACTTCTACCTTCGGTTCTAACCCTTCTCAACCCATTCACCCTTGCTAATCTAATCTTAATCCTAAATTCTACCCTAACCCACCTCCTAATGTTGTCACATTCCATTAAGGAATTCTTAGCAACTCAACCAACTTGAGAAAGTCCACTTTCTCAAGCTTGACTTCCTTAAGGTCCACTTTCTCAAGCCATCCTCTTACACTCTACCTTGCTTCTTTAAGGCTTTCATTAATGCCTTATTAATGAAGATGCCTTAAGCC